>CM077664.1:79231984-79241984 GCA_039707655.1 Elymus sibiricus
AAAACGCGGCTGTTTCTCAGTCGCAGAACAGGTTACACGACAATTCTCCCAGGGCAGAAACAGTTCAATCGGCTCACAGTCCTGGGTCACCTTCGCGTCACAGAAGCGGAAGATACCGTGAAGATCGGTACAGAGATCAGGGGCGAGATCAGTCTGCTCCCCGTTATCACCGCGTTGACCGCCGTCGAGTGTTTTCTCCTCCGCGGAATGGTTCATATGTGTCCCGGCACAATGATGATAGGCGCCCGTTCGGCGATGAGCGGAACCCTGGGTTCGACGCAAGGGACATCCTTGCTCAAAGGCGGGTCGACAGAGGCAGAGCCCACAGAGATGGTTATAACGGAGACTATCCGAGTGGAAGCAGTGCTGTTGTTTCTGGGCCCGAGTGTTTTAGCAGAGCCATTCGCTCTGCAGAGATTCCCCCCAACTTCAGGTTGGCGACTGGAATTGGCAAGTTTTCGGGCGAGTCAAAGCCTGAAACTTGGTTGGATGATTACCGAGTGGCTGTACAGATTGGTGGAGGTAACGACAACATAGCCATGAAGCATCTGTCCTTGATGTTGGATGGTTCGGCCAGAGCTTGGTTGAATCGTTTGGCTCCCGCTAGCATCTATTGCTGGGAAGATTTGGCCCGAGTGTTTATCAGAACCTTTGAAGGCACTTGTAAACGTCCAGCTGGTTTGATTGATTTGCAGCACTGTGTCCAGAAGCCCAATGAAACCTTGCGAGATTACATTCAGCGCTGGTCCACCTTGCATCACACGGTGGAGAATGTTTCCGAACATCAAGCTGTTTGTGCCTTCAAGGCTGGGGTTAGATACAGAGAGCTCTATCTGAAGTTTGGTCGCACCGGTGATATTTCTCTGAGCAAGATGATGGAGATTGCCACTCGGTACGCCAATGGAGAAGAAGAAGACCGCCTCCGAAGCGGTAAAGCCAAAATAGTCGACAATAACGCAGGTGGGAATTCCAGTCGGAAACAGAAGCGCAAAGCGGATCCTCCTGCTCAGGCAGAAGCGGCCGCCGTGGCGGCACAAGGCAAGAGTTCAAGAAAGTCCAAGGCTAAGTTCACCCCAAAGAAGTCAAAGAATCAGTCGGGTACTGATGTTTTGGATTTACCGTGTGCAATCCACACGAGGAAAGATGAAGAGGGCAATTTAATATTGCCAAAGCATACCACTCGACAGTGCCGTTTGCTGATCCAGTCATTCAAAGAGAGTCAGTCGAGTGAGAAAGAAACTGAAGAAGAAAAAGAAGAGTTCCCTGATGTCAATGCCACCTTGTTGATTTTTGCTGATGTTGAGAGCAAGAGTCGACTGAAAGTTATCAACAGGGAGGTTAACATGGCAGCTCCCTCTACCCCAGCATATCTCAAGTGGTCTCAGACTGCCATCACTTTCGATCAGTCAGATCACCCTGCGCACATTGCTACCCCCGGGCGGCAAGCGCTGGTGGTGGACCCAGTTGTAGGGGACACTCGACTCCGTAAAGTTTTGATGGATGGTGGGAGCGGTCTGAACATCCTGTATGCAGATACCCTTAAGGCGATGGGCATTCCGATGTCCCGGCTCAGTGAAAGCAACATGCAATTTCATGGAGTAATCCCTGGGAAGAAGGCCCGTTCACTCGGCCAGATAGCGTTGGATGTGGTGTTTGGCGATGACAAGCATTTTCGCAAGGAAAAACTGACGTTTGAAGTGGTAGACTTCCAGAGTGCTTACCACGCCATCCTTGGTCGACCAGCTTATGCCCGTTTCATGGCCCGACCATGTTACGTGTATCTCAAGTTGAAGATGCCTGGACCAAAGGGTGTGATCACAGTCACCGGCAACCGACAGAGGGCTGAGGAGTGCCTCCAGCAGGGCTCCAAGATCGCCGACCAGCAGATGGCTATGGTTGAGTTTGAAGAATACAAGAGAAATGCTGATCCCGCCGATCTGTTGCGTGCTAAGAAGCCCGCTTCTGAGTCAGCTTTTCAGTCGGCAGGAGATGTGAAGAAGGTGAACATTCACCCGACGGATCCAACTGCTGCCCCGACCAACATTTCAACAACACTCGACAGCAAATAGGAAGCCGAGCTCATCCAGTTCCTCCGTGAGAACTGGGACATCTTCGCATGGAAGCCCGCTGACATGCCTGGTGTACCCAGGGAACTGGCTGAGCACCGTTTGAGGGTTGATCCGAAGGCCAAGCCTGTGAAGGAGCACTTGCGTCGGTCGGCAACAGAGAAGCGAAGAGCAATCGGCGAAGAGGTGGCTCGTCTCTTGACGGCCAAGTTTATACGTGAGATTTATCACTCCGAGTGGTTATCGAACGTCGTCATGGTCCCTAAGAAGGACAAGTCACTCCGCATGTGTATTGATTTCAAACATATCAATCGGGTCTGCCCGAAAGATCATTTCCCACTCCCCCGCATTGATCAGATTGTCGACTCAACTGCGGGATGTGAGCGTCTATCTTTTCTTGATGCTTATTCTGGTTACCATCAGATCCGTCTGTTTGGTCCGGATGAAATAAAGACAGCCTTCATCACCCCTTTCGGGTGTTTCTGCTATATCACCATGCCTTTTGGTTTGAAGAATGCTGGCGCTACTTTCATGCGCATGATTCAGAAGTGTTTGCTCGATCAGATTCCTCGGAACGTTGAAGCGTATATGGATGATATCGTAGTCAAGTCTCGCAAAGGTTCCGACCTGTTGTCTGACTTGGCTGAAACATTCGCCAATTTGAGGAGATATGATATTAAGTTAAATCCGACTAAATGCACTTTCGGCGTTCCCGGTGGAAAATTACTCGGTTTTCTCGTTTCCGAAAAAGGAATCGACGTTAACCCTGAAAAGATAGGCGCCATCGTCCGAATGAAAAGCCCTGAGCGTGTGCACGATGTCCAGAAGCTCACAGGTTGCTTGGCAGCATTGAGTCGATTCATTTCTCGTCTCGGCGAAAAGGCACTGCCTTTATACCGACTGATGAAGAAGTCTGATACTTTTGAATGGACTCCAGAAGCTGAAGCAGCGTTTGTCGAGCTCAAAGCCCTACTTACCACCCAGCCGGTGCTTGCTGCTCCGCGCAGCAAAGAGCCATTGTTATTGTACATCGCGGCCACTAATCAGGTCGTCAGTACAGTACTAACTGTCGAGCGGGAAGAGGAAGGCATGGCTTACAAAGTTCAACGCCCGGTCTACTATATTTCTGAAGTATTGACTCCGTCGAAGCAAAGATATCCACATTACCAGAAGCTCGTATATGGTATATATCTGACTGCAAAGAAGGTGGCACACTATTTTCAGGATCACTCAATTTCAGTCGTCAGTGATGCTCCGTTATCTGAAATTTTCAATAATCGAGATGCGACTGGTCGAGTGGCCAAATGGGCTATTGAACTCCTTTATCTTGATATCAAATTTGAAGCGAAGAAAGCAATCAAGTCTCAAGCGCTTGCTGATTTCCTCGCCGAGTGGATCGAGCAACAGCAGCCAATCCAACTTCACTCGGCACACTGGACCATGTTCTTTGATGGTTCAAAGATGCTGAATGGATCTGGCGCTGGCGTCGTACTGGTATCCCCAAAAGGCGACAAACTCAGTTATGTCTTACAGATTCACTTTGATTCCTCCAATAATGAAGCTGAATATGAAGCACTTTTGTATGGATTGCGTATGGCCATTTCACTCGGCGTCCGGCGCCTGATGGTATATGGCGATTCTGATTTGGTGGTTAATCAAGTGATGAAAGAGTGGGATGTCAGGAGCCCCGCTATGACTGGATACTGCAATGCAGTAAGAAAACTTGAGAAGAAATTTGAAGGTTTGGAACTCCATCATGTTCCCCGAGTGAAGAATCAAGCAGCTGATGAGTTGGCAAAGATTGGATCCACTCGGAAACCTGTCCCCAGTAATGTGTTTCTCGAGCACATTCATTCTCCTTTGGTGCAGGAAGATCCTTTCACTGAAGAGCCCCCGCAAGCGAAGAGCGCCTATGATCCGACTGAAGTTGATGTCCCAGCTGTCATTGATCTGGTCATGGAGATTTTGGTAATCACGCCCGACTGGACTGTACCATATATTGCGTACATTCTCAGAAGAGAACTCCCAGATGATGAAGATGAGGCTCGACAGATAGTCCGCAGATCCAAGGCTTTTACTGTAATCAATGGACAACTCTACAGAGAAAGTGTGACTGGCGTAGCTCAGCGGTGCATTTCTCCTGAAGAAGGTCGACTGATTCTGGAGGAGATTCACTCGGGAACTTGTGGCCATCATGCGTCCTCTAGGACGATCGTTGCCAAAGCTTACCGGGCTGGTTTCTTCTGGCCACGCGCCAATGAGATGGCTAAAGATATTGTCGATCACTGCGAAGGATGTCAGTTTTACTCGAACCTATCACACAAACCTGCGTCTGTCTTGAAGACCATTCCACTCGTCTGGCCATTTGCTGTGTGGGGCTTGGATATGGTTGGACCCCTTAGAACAGGTCAGAGTGGGTTTACTCATTTACTGGTTGCAGTCGACAAGTTCACTAAGTGGATCGAAGCTAAGCCCATCAAGAAGCTGAACGCCCGCACTGCTATCAAATTCATAAAAGAGATAACGTTCCGGTATGGGGTCCCCCACAGTATCATTACAGACAATGGCTCTAACCTTGACTCGGAAGAGTTCAGGTACTTTTGCTCTTCTCAAGGCACTCGGGTGGATTACGCATCCGTTGCGCACCCCCAGTCAAACGGTCAAGCTGAGCGAGCGAACGGCCTTATCCTCCAAGGATTGAAACCTCGGCTCATGCGAGATCTTGATCATGCTGCCGGAGCTTGGGTCACTGAGTTACCGTCTGTTCTGTGGGGCTTGAGGACAACCCCCAACCGGTCGACTGGACGCACTCCTTTCTTCCTTGTATATGGAGCTGAAGCCGTATTGCCGAGTGACGTCCTTCACAATTCTCCTCGAGTAGATCTTTACTCTGAAGACGAAGCTGAGCAAGCAAGACAAGATGGAGTGGATCTCCTAGAAGAAGAGCGTGAGATGGCCCTGATCCGATCAACTGCATATCAACAAGACCTTCGCCGCTTCCATGCAAGACATGTCAAGAGCCGTTCGTTCCACGAAGGGGATTTGGTGCTCCGAGTGGATCAGCAGCGACCTCATAAGTTGGCCCCAGCTTGGGAAGGCCCATTCGTCATCATCAAGGTGCTTAACAACGGGGCGTACCATCTTTTCAACTTGAAGAAGAATATTGACGAGCCACGCGCCTGGAATGCGGACCTGCTTCGACGTTTTTATTCTTGATAACAGAGTTGCTTGGATGTAATATGGGTACCCCAGACAATGTTATTTGTTAAATGAAGACTCCCGCAGTCTATTGTCGATTCCGATCGCACAGTTCTACATTCAAAAATTACTCCGAGTGAAGAGCGATCCTCTCTCTCGGGGGCTTAGCTGCGAATCCGTTTCGCCTAAGTTCAAAACTTTCCGAGTGTGTGACATTCAGTACACTCGGAGACTTAGCTGCGAGCCAGTCCTCGTCTAAGTTCGAAAATTACTCCGAGTGAAGAGCGATCCTCTCTCTCGGGGGCTTAGCTGCGAATCCGTTTCGCCTAAGTTCAAAACTTTTCCGAGTGTATGACATTCAGTACACTCGGAGACTTAGCTGCGAGCCAGTCCTCGCCTAAGTTCGAAAATTACTCCGAGTGAAGAGCGATCCTCTCTCTCGGGGGCTTAGCTGCGAATCCGTTTCGCCTAAGTTCAAAACTTTTCCGAGTGTATGACATTCAGTACACTCGGAGACTTAGCTGCGAGCCAGTCCTCGCCTAAGTTCGAAAATTACTCCGAGTGAAGAGCGATCCTCTCTCTCGGGGGCTTAGCTACGAATCCGTTTCGCCTAAGTTCAAAACTTTTCCGAGTGTATGACATTCAGTACACTCGGAGACTTAGCTGCGAGCCAGTCCTCGCCTAAGTTCGAAAATTACTCCGAGTGAAGAGCGATCCTCTCTCTCGGGGGCTTAGCTGCGAATCCGTTTCGCCTAAGTTCAAAACTTTCCGAGTGTGTGACATTCTGTACACTCGGAGACTTAGCTGCGAGCCAGTCCTCGTCTAAGTTCGAAAATTACTCCGAGTGAAGAGCGATCCTCTCTCTCGGGGGCTTAGCTGCGAATCCGTTTCACCTAAGTTCAAAACTTTTCCGAGTGTATGACATTCAGTACACTCGGAGACTTAGCTGCGAGCCAGTCCTCGCCTAAGTTCGAAAATTACTCCGAGTGAAGAGCGATTCTCTCTCTCGGGGGCTTAGCTGCGAATCCGTTTCGCCTAAGTTCAAAACTTTTCCGAGTGTATGACATTCAGTACACTCGGAGACTTAGCTGCGAGCCAGTCCTCGCCTAAGTTCGAAAATTACTCCGAGTGAAGAGCGATCCTCTCTCTCGGGGGCTTAGCTGCGAATCCGTTTCGCCTAAGTTCAAAACTTTCCGAGTGTGTGACATTCAGTACACTCGGAGACTTAGCTGTGAGCCAGTCCTCGCCTAAGTTCGAAAATTACTCCGAGTGAAGAGCGATCCTCTCTCTCGGGGGCTTAGCTGCGAATCCGTTTTGCCTAAGTTCAAAACTTTTCCGAGTGTATGACATTCAGTACACTCGGAGACTTAGCTGCGAGCCAGTCCTCGCCTAAGTTCGAAAATTACTCCGAGTGAAGAGCGATCCTCTCTCTCGGGGGCTTAGCTGCGAATCCGTTTCGCCTAAGTTCAAAACGTTTCCGAGTGTATGACATTCAGTACACTCGAAGACTTAGCTGTGAACCAGTCTTCGCCTAAGCCCTAAATTCTTTCGAGTGCTGAACACCCGTTCCATTCGAGAATTAAATAAATTTAGCCAAGCTAAATGTCGGAAAGCGAAATGCGAGTAAGACTAAAATCTCTGGCGTAGCAGAAACTTGTTCGCGCAAAGGGAAGTTCTCAGGCTTAAGGCCTGAACGAAGTTTACTCGGTTACACCAACACTCGGCATACCGAGGCAAATAAAGTTTTTACCATAAGCAAAGTACCAATTCAAGCTCCAGCAGGACTTGAAGGTTCAACGAAGGTATCCAGGTCGATTCCGTCGGCGATTCGAGTGGCAGCATCGATGAAAGTCTCCATGAAATCTTCAAATTTGAGTTTCTTCGTGTTGGTCACTCGGAGATCCTTCAGTTTGTCCTCTCTAGCTTCCTTGCAATGAACCCTGACGAGTGAAAGTGCCACATCAGCGCCACAGCGGGCAGCAGATTTCTTCCACGATTGCACTCGATCGGGAATCTCATTGAGCCGAGTCATCATTGACTCGAGGTCAGTCTCGAGAGGATCTTCAGGCCACAGTTCCTTGTCAACCTTCTCAAATGCAGCTCTCAACCGAGTGATGAATCCTTGGACGCTCTTAAGACGAGCTTCGAGACGAAACATATCCATGGCCATGGCGTCTCCGACGAGAGACTTTGTGGGGTCCAGATTGGGTTCAATTTCTTCAGTTTCTTTTTCGAAGTCTTGACAGTATTCTGCATGAAGAGGAAGTGAAAGGGTGATCATAATACCATTCTGGAAAAACCGAAGAAATTTATTCGATAGATGAGGGTTACCTTCGAGCATGCTGAACATTTTCTTCCCAAAGTCTCCCAGGTGTTTCTCCAGAGCGGTCTTACTCTTGGTCTGCACTTCGAGTTTTTTGATCCATTCGGATCGTTCCTGCTTGAGCTTGGTGTTCTCCTCTTCCAGTTTACTGGCTGCTGCAAGTTTCTTCTCAGCAGCTGCAGTTTTCTCCTTCGCTTCCTTCTGAGCATCAGCAAGTGATTTGTCCTTGTCCTCGAGCGCCTTCTTCATGGTATCTAAAGAAATAGCATTGTTGAGGCGCACTCGGAGACGACGGTTTTCATCACGTACGTCTGTTCGAGTGGATTCACTCGGTTCAAAGGGTGGAAATCGAAAGTGATAATACTATTGATCAACAAAGATTACCTCCCAAAGTCTTCAGTTCGGTCTGGGCACGGTCCAGGTTGTTGTTCGTCAGCTCCAGATCCAGCAGAAGTCGGTTCTTTTCCTTCTCCAGCTCGACGTACTTGGTCCCGAGCCCACAAGCTTTCTGAAATCAGCAAAGATAGTGGTTCAGTCGACATAACAATTTCTCTACTCCCGAGTGGAAAAGTTCAACTGCAGTCGACTAAAAGACGGCCCGCCGCCCCACCCCACAACCCTATGCAAGCATCATATCATGGTTGATGGAAATGATGTCCATGAAACCTGCAGAATGGTTCTAAAGATTACTGCCCATCGTCAACGATCGACAGTAGTCTCGGGGACTACACCCAGTGGGTGCACTCAGCGTGCCCCCACTGGAAACAAAAACACTCGACCAGGTCTGGCCTGTCCGAGTATAAAAGAAAGAAGCAAGCAACCAAACATCGTCTCTATTAGACCACTGCCGAAGCAAGCACTCGACGGCGGTCTCGGGGACTACACCCAGTGGGTGCACTCAGCGTGCCCCCACTGGACCTACTTTTACTCGACAAGGTCTGCCCTGTTGAATGGAAACAATATTAAGACCCCCGCCGATGCCTTCGTCATTCGACAGCGGTCTCGGGGACTACACCCAGTGGGTGCACTCAGCGTGCCCCCACTGGACCAGAAAATACTTGGTCTACTGGCGAAGAAAAACACCCCAGTGGGTGTAAAATCAAGACGGACAGGAATTCAATCGGAAATGAACTTACAATACCACTTACTCGGACGTTGGCCTGAAGCGCTGAGCTGGCATCATAGGCTAACTTGCTAGCTTCATACGCCTCTTTTGTCCGCAGCATCATCTGCCCAGCCTGGATCATGGCCTCCTTGGCAGCTCCGGTTTGGTCCTCCGGGACGTGGTACAAAGGGTAGGCAGGCGTCGAGTGGGCTGGTGTAGTCACTGGAGCAGTTGGAGGTGCTTGGGATTGTCCAATAAGCGTCGAAACCACCAGAATAGAAGTGGCCGGCGGAGCACTCGACAGTGGAGTTACAAGGGGTGGAGGCGTCGCCGCAGTCGTCCCACGGGGCGTCTGGACAGACGGAGGTCCACGAGTGCCCACGCGTGGGGCCTCTGGAAGCACAGCTTCATCCTCCGCTCCTCCCCGCGGCTCCTCATCATCTTCCAGTTCGATGACTTCGTCAGCTGCAGTCGGCAATTTTAATCAAGACACTCGCCAATTATTCTTCAACAAGCAGAGTAAAGTATGGAGTTGTCATACCTCGTTGGGAGGTGGCTGCATCAGGAGTGTCCACTCCCATATGGTCTCCATCATCCCGATGGGGCGACGTTACGGAGGTAGCAGCTCTGGCAAATAAATTTCACTCGGTCAAACATCAACATAAAGTTCTTCAACAGCAAAGTAAGGAAAATGAACGCTCACGTGGAGGCAACAGGCACGGCTATCTTGATTCGAGGCAGGGCCTTCCGAGGCTTTGGCACGTCTGGCTTGAGCTGTTTCGCAGCCTTTTCAGTCGACCCCGATGTCGCGACACGGTCACGTTTCGGGTTCCTTGTGCTTGACGCCACAGTTTTGCTCGGGGTGACCTCTAGGTCGTTCTGCTGCTTGGCCCGACGGTCGGTGCGCAAAAGGACCGGAGCCTCCACCTCGTCTTCATCCAGATCGTCGTCGCTGCTCTCACTGTCGTCAGCATAATCGCCGTCTACGCTGCCGTCGACGCTCCCTTCCTCTTCATCAGGATGTTCTCCATTGGGTACAGGCGAGTACATGTTCGTAAATTCCTGCGAGATTCAAGCTTCAAATTCAGTCGACCGAAGATTCAGTTACTCGGTAAAATATTAAAACAATCGACAAATTTATAACTCACCAAGTTCTTTGGCGGGTTCAAAGCGGAGAAAGGCGGAATTCGTTTGGATCCTTCTGGGTTATCACAGGCTCCAGTGATGCTTCTGAGCCACTGAGAAACAGTCTGATCGGAAACTTCCTCAGGATGAGTCCGGGTGGTATCCTCAGGGCCCGAATAATGC
>CM077664.1:79246984-79251984 GCA_039707655.1 Elymus sibiricus
CGGGAAAAAACGTGCCCGACGGCCGTCGTGGATGGAACTGGACGCGTGTGACAGCCCGAGACCGACGCTCCAGTTGACCTCCATTATTTTGTGTTATGTTCTTGCTTGGATGCTATGTTGACGTTGTTGTGGCTGCATGTTTTTATTATTTTGGCATCATGCATCATGATCATCCTTGCTTTGGTGTTTGCATTTTTTTTTACCTTGGTGGTCTCCATCTTCTCCTCTCCAACTTCCTTGTGCATCTTGCTCATTCCAACCAAATCATCATCAAGTTCAAAACCCCTCCACTAGCTTCTTTCTTTTAAATTCTATCCAATTCTTCAAGTGACATTTTTACTGCCGCAGAAAAATGTTCAATCTATTCCAAAAATCCCTAACCATTGCCGAGACGCACTCCTCAATATTTCAGCTCATTTGGAAAAGTTTTGGACAGATTCAAAATTCAGTCAAGATTGAATTAAATTCAAACTTGAATTAATTTTCTATCTTTAAATATTGCCAGGACATTTTTATTCAAATTGTGCTTCTTCACAGATTTCCAGAGATATCTTTATCTCAGCCAAACTCCCCTCCTATCTCCCCTTTTCTTTTTCTTCTAAAGTATGTTTATGTTAGTAAACGGAGAAATAAGGAGAAAGGAGGCAGAAAGCGAGAGAATAGGCCGGTCTCAGCCCACTTACCTCGCAGACCAAGCCCACGTCGCCTCCCTATTAACCCTAGCCCAGCCTCTCTCGATCCCCAACTCCCTGCTCGCTCCCTCTCCTCGATCCCCTCCTCCCACCTCGCGCCGCCAGGGGGAGGCACCAGCACACGGCCTCCCGCTCGACCCCGCCGCCAGCGAAACTAGCGCCGCCCCTCCCGGACTCCTTCCTCTCCTCCACGCCGGCGAGCACCCGCCTCCGACCTCCGGCAACTCCCTGCGCTACGACCCCGAGCAGTGCTGCCTCCTGCCCGAGGCCCCTGCCTCCTCGTCGTCGCCCGCAGCTCTCCCGCAGGAGCCCGA
Organism: Elymus sibiricus; assembly: GCA_039707655.1. Lineage (NCBI taxonomy): Eukaryota > Viridiplantae > Streptophyta > Magnoliopsida > Poales > Poaceae > Elymus > Elymus sibiricus. The sequence continues at coordinate 79,247,991 of CM077664.1, forward strand.
GCCCCAGCAGCCAGGAGCTCGAGCCACCTCGCCGCGCCTCCACGAGCCTCCCTTCTCCGTCGTTCGAGCCGCTCAGGCTCGAACTCGTCCATGGCGCTCAGCCGTCACCCTCGTCGGACCGCCGCGCGCGTGCTTGCCTTCGTCCAGCTCCTTCGCATCCAAACCCCTCCGTTCTCGGCTTTGGCCGCCTCTGCAAGTACGGCCCCGCTCGACCTCCTCCTCGCATTTCTCCTCTGCCCGAGCGTCGCTGCCTTGGCCTCCTCTCTCCAGCACCTCACCCTTCCTCCCCTGTTCATCTTCGTGGCCATCGGCCCTTGCTGCAGCTCCTCGCCCCGATGACCTCTTGCGGCCCCCCTTGTCTGCTGCATGGACACCGTTGCACCACCAGAGACCGATGCCACCCCGGAGTCCAAGTACGAGGTTTCCGCCAAGTCCCTCAACGCCAAGTGCCAGAACGACCATGTACCTCTACCGCCGTCTCCGGAATCACCAAGAACGCCAAGTACCTCGACGCCCGACGCCTAGTACGACTACCGTCACCGTGGGTTTCGTCAAGTTCGACGACGACTTCCGAAGATCTTGGAAGTGCCAAGTTCCTCCCCGACACTGTGTACCACTACTTCCACCACCGCCGAACTCGATCCACCCCGAATGCATGCTTTGAAGGTATAACCGCTGAGACGATGACCCGTGGATGTATGCATGTGTGATGTATGAGATACACCGTTTGTTTTGCCCGTGGCCGAATTGTTCTTGCACGTTCCTCGTTGCCATGCCACCGACACGTGGGACACCCGGTACCCGGGATCACTCCCTGTTGTTTTTGCACATTCCACACGTCCTATGTTTCTTTTGCACCGGTTTCTTCGCGAGTTGCCGGATCTTCGGAATGTTGCCGTGGCATCATTTCCGTTTTCGCCACCGTGGCACCCCTTTCTTTCCGCCATGGCGTCAAATGCCTCATATCATTATATGCCAACTTTTTCATAAAAATTTGCGCATAACTTGAATTTGTCATCCGCATCATGATAACAATATTTAAAATGTCTAAAATTGATGTTTGCATTATTTTGCATAAATGTCTTGTTAAAATGATTTATTTTGTAACAAAATAACCGTAGCTCCGAATTATATGAACTTTATATGTAAATGGGGTAGAAAGATGTGTAGATTATCATGGTGCATTTTCTTCTGCTGTTTAACAACATTAAAATTGTGTTTTAGGCAGAACAGTACCAAATTCAAAAATCACATATGGAGATTTTCCGGAATTGTTATGTGTTGTTTCCGGCCTCATTTAAATTGCCTAGATAGGTAGTTTAATTATGCTTCACATCTTGCCATGATTAACAACATTTAATCTTGTTGAGTTCTTAAACGGGAGTGAGCAAAATGAATTGAATGTGGAGTTTCGTCAATGTGCAACTCATTGCATATTGAGCTTCACTTAATGTGTAGTAGTTGATTGTTTCACTTTGCTTTGCCATGCCATGCCATGCCTATTTAAACCGGACATGCATCATACTTGGTTGTGCATTATGCCATGTTTATGTGATGTTTGTTCACTATGTTGTTTGCTTCTTTCCGGTTGTGCTTCTTCTTGATAGTTCTGCTTTCGATGCGATTGTCAGGATTCATACGACTACGTTGGTTCGTCTTCTTCATGGACTCGTTCTTCTTTCGAGCGGAATTTCAGGCAAGATGATCATGACCTTGGATATCTTTACTATCTTTGCTTGCTAGTTGTCTCGTTGCTATCGCTATGTCGCGCTTCCTACCACACATATGTCAGCCTCCCATATGCCATGATACAGCCTCTAACCACCCTTACCCAGCAAACCGTTGTTCGGCTATGTTACCGCTTTGCTCAGCCCCTTTTCTTATAGCGTTGCTAGTTGCAGGTGCTCTTGCAGGTTGTTCCATGTTGGGACATGGATATGATGGGATATCACAGTATCTCTTATTTAATTAATGCATCTATATACTTGGTATTGGGTGGAAGGCTCGGCCTTTTGCCTAGTGTTTTGTTCCACTCAAGCCGTCCTAGTTTCCGTAATGCTGGTGTTATGATCCATGTTTAGCGTTCCTAACATGCTCAGGGGAATGGGACCCTCTTGACAGTTCGCTTTGAATAACCGCTTCCAGCAAGGCCCAACATTGGTTTTAACATTTGCCAACATAATAATACTGAACTAAATAATTAATTGGCATAGGGCATCATGAACCCGAGGATTTTTTTAATTCAACACAATACAGGTGGGCCAGTGCCGATGGTGTTGGTCCGAACTAGAGCAGCTTGCGGCGCCGCCCGGGGCAACTCGTGGACTTGGTCGCTGTAACCATAGCTCATCTGTCGTGGCCTGAGACGAGATACGCGCGGCTACTATCAGGGTGTCGGCACGTCGGGAGGTCTTGCTGGAATTGTGTTACCATTGTCGAAATGTCTTGTGCACCGGGATTCCGAGGATACTTTGGGCTATCTCGAGGTTGAGGTATTTCCACCGCAGCTTGTGTAGGCTTATGATGGGCCAGGTTGGAACACCCCTGCAGGGTTAAATCTTACGCGAAGCCGTGCCCGCGGTTATGTGGCACTTGGATATTTTAACCTCCGGTTGTAGAGAACTTGACACTAAATCCTAATTAAAATACACCAACCGTGTGCGTAACCGTGACCGTCTCTTTTCGAGGAAGTTCGAGAAGAGAACACGGTGGGGTTATGTTTGACTCGTAAGTAGGTGTTCAGGATCACTTAGTAATCATTTGTAGTTTGCGACCGTTTTGCGTAGATGCTCTTCTTATTCTTGTACTCGTAAGTTAGCCACCATAAAATGCTTAGTGCTTGCTCCAACCTCACCACCTTACCATTCCATACCCATTTAAGCTTTGATAGTTTTGCTACCCATGGTTATGGGATTGCTAAGTCCTCGTGGCTCACAGATTACTACAACAACAGTTGCAGGTACAGGTAATGCGATGAATCGACGTGAGAGCGATGTTCGTTTGCTTTTGGAGTTCTTCTTCTGCTTCTTCTTCTTCGTCGATCTGGGGATAGGTTCCTGGTCGGCAGCCTGGGCTAGCAGGGTGGATGTCATTCTTCTTTTCGTTTGATTTCATCCGTAGTCGGATGCTGCTCTTCTATATGATGTTTGATATATATTGTTGTATTCAAGATATGATTGTATGTATTTATGTATCCTCATCTATAATGTATGTGGTACGATGTAATGATATCCACCTTGCAAGCGTCTCCAATATGCGCTTCTATCCTTAGTGGGATTTTCGAGTCCCATGAGAATAGGACCGCATATTGGGCGTGACAACGCGCGCCATGGAAAACTGGGCAAAACCACCGACGAACCACCGACGCGTACACGGACCCGTACACGGACCCAGACCGGACGGTACGTGGACACGGGAAAAAAGTGCCCGATGCCCGTCGTGGACGGAACTGGACGCGCGCCATGGAAAACTGGGCAAAACCACCGACGAGCCACCGACGCTTACACGGACCCGTACACAGACCCAGAACGGGCGGTACGTGGACACGGGAAAAAGTGCCCGACGCCCGTCGTGGACGGAACTGGACGCGCGCCATGGAAAACTTGGCAAAGCCACCGGTACACGGACCCAGAACGGGCGGTACGTGGACACGGGAAAAAAGTGCCCGACGCCCGTCGTGGACGGAACTGGGCGCGCGCCATGGAAAACAGGCCAAAACCACCGACGAGCCACCGACGCGTACACGGACCCATACACGGACCCAGAACGGGCGGTACGTGGACACGGGAAAAAAGTGCCCGACGCCCGTCGTGGACGGAACTGGACGCGCGCCATGGAAAACTTGGCAAAACCACGGAGGAGCCACCGACGCATACACGGACCCAGAACGGGCAGTACGTGGACAAGGGAAAAAAGTGCCCGACGCCCGTCGTGGACGGAACTGGACGCGTGCCATGGAAAACTGGGCAAAACCACCGACGAGCCACCGACGTGT
>CM077664.1:79261984-79271984 GCA_039707655.1 Elymus sibiricus
ACGGACCCGTACACGGACCCAGACCGGGCGGTACGTGGACACGGGAAAAAAGTGCCCGACGCCCGTCGGGGACGGAACTGTATGCGCGCCATGGAAAACAGGCCAAAACCATCGACGAGCCACCGACGCATACACGGACCTGTGGACGGATCCAGAACGGGCGGTACGGGGACACGGGAAAAATAGTGCCCGACGCCCGTCATGGACGGAACTGGACGCGCGCCATGGAAAACTGGGCAAAACCACCGACGAGCCACCGACGCGTACACGAACCCAGACCGGGAACCCAGACATGGCGGTACGTGGACACGGGAAAAAGTGCCCGACGCCCGTCGTGGACGGAACTGGACGCGCGCCATGGAAAACTTGGCAAAACCACCGACGAGCCACCGACGCGTACACGGACCCATACACGGACCCAGAACGGGCGGTACGTGGACACCGGAAAAAAGTGCCTGACGCCCGTAGTGGACGGAACTGGGCGCGCGCCATGGAAAACAGGCCAAAACCACCGACGCGTACACGGACCCGTACACGGACCCAGAACGGGCCGTACGGGGACACGGGAAAAAAGTGCCCGACGCCCGTCGTGGACGGAACTTGACGCGCGCCATGGAAAACTGGGCAAAACCACCGATGAGCCACCGACACGTACACGGACCCGTACACGGACCCAGACCGGGCAGTACGTGGACACGGGAAAAAAGTGCCCGACGCCCGTTGTGGACGGAACTGGACGCGCGCCATGGAAAACTAGGCAAAACCACCGACGAGCCACCGACGCGTACACGGACCCGTACACGGACCCAGAACGGGCGGCACGTGGACACGGGAAAAAGTGCCCGACGCCCGTCGTGGACGGTACTGGGCACGCGCCATGGAAAACAGGCCAAAACCACCGACGAGCCACCAACGCGTACACGGACCCGTACACGGACCCGGAACGGGCCGTACGGGGACGCGGGAAAAAAAGTGCCCGACGCCCGTCGTGGACGGAACTTGACGCGCACCATGGAAAACTGGGCAAAACCACCGACGAGCCACCGACGCGTACACGCACCCGTACACGGACCCAGACCGGGCGGCACGGGGACACGGGAAAAAACGTGTCTGACCCCCGTCGTGGACGGAACTGGACGCACGCCATGGAAAACTGGGCAAAACCATCGATGAGCCACCGACGCATACACGGACCCAGACCGGGCGGTACGTGGACACGGGAAAAAAGTGCCCGACGCCCATCGTGGACGGAAGTGGACGCGCGCCATGTAAAACTGGGCAAAACCACCGACGAGCCACCGACACGTACACGGACCCGTACACGGACCCAGACCGGGCAGTACGTGGACACGGGAAAAAAGTGCCCGACGCCCGTCGTGGACGGAACTGGACGCGCGCCATGGAAAACTGGGCAAAACCACCGACGAGCCACCGACGCGTACACGGACCCGTACACGGACCCAGAACGGGCGGCACGTGGACACGGGAAAAAGTGCCTGACGCCCGTCGTGGACGGAACTAGGCACGCGCCATGGAAAACAGGCCAAAACCACCGACGAGCCACCGATGCGTACACGGACCCGTACACGGACCCGGAACGGGCCGTACGGGGACGCGGGAAAAAAAGAGCCCGACGCCCGTCGTGGACGGAACTTGACGCGCACCATGGAAAACTGGGCAAAACCACCGACGAGCCACCGACGCGTACACGCACCCGTACACGGACCCAGACCGGGCGGCACGGGGACACGGGAAAAAACGTGTCCGACGCCCGTCGTGGACGGAACTGGACGCGCGCCATGGAAAACTGGGCAAAACCATCGACGAGCCACCGACGCGTACACGGACCCGTACACGGACCCAGACCGGGCGGTACGTGGACACGGGAAAAAAGTGCCCGATGCCCGTCGTGGACGGAAGTGGACGTGCGCCATGTAAAACTGGGCAAAAACACCGACGAGCCATCGACGTGTACACGGACCCAGAACGGGCGGTACGTCGACACGGGAAAAAAGTGCCCGACGCCCGTCGTGGACGGAACTGGGCGCGCGCCCCGGAAATCTGGGCAAAAGCACCGACGAGCCAACGACGCGTAGACGGACCCGTACACGGACCCAGACCGGCCGGTACGGGGACACGGGAAAAAACGTGCCCGACGCCCGTCGTGGTCGGAACTGGACGCGTGCCATGGAAAACTGGGCAAAACCACCGACGCGTACACGGACCCGTACACGGACCCAGACCGGGCGGTACGTGGACACGGGAAAAAAGTGCCCGACGCCCGTCGGGGACGGAACTGTATGCGCGCCATGGAAAACAGGCCAAAACCATCGACGAGCCACCGACGCATACACGGACCTGTGGACGGATCCAGAACGGGCGGTACGGGGACACGGGAAAAAAAGTGCCCGACGCCCGTCATGGACGGAACTGGACGCGCGCCATGGAAAACTGGGCAAAACCACCGACGAGCCACCGACGCGTACACGAACCCAGACCGGGAACCCAGACATGGCGGTACGTGGACACGGGAAAAAGTGCCCGACGCCCGTCGTGGACGGAACTGGACGCGCGCCATGGAAAACTTGGCAAAACCACCGACGAGCCACGGACGCGTACACGGACCCGTACACGGACCCAGAACGGGCGGTACGTGGACACCGGAAAAAAGTGCCTGACGCCCGTAGTGGACGGAACTGGGCGCGCGCCATGGAAAACAGGCCAAAACCACCGACGCGTACACGGACCCGTACACGGACCCAGAACGGGCCGTACGGGGACACGGGAAAAAAGTGCCCGACGCCCGTCGTGGACGGAACTTGACGCGCGCCATGGAAAACTGGGCAAAACCACCGATGAGCCACCGACACGTACACGGACCCGTACACGGACCCAGACCGGGCAGTACGTGGACACGGGAAAAAAGTGCCTGACGCCCGTTGTGGACGGAACTGGACGCGCGCCATGGAAAACTAGGCAAAACCACCGACGAGCCACCGACGCGTACACGGACCCGTACACGGACCCAGAACGGGCGGCACGTGGACACGGGAAAAAGTGCCCGACGCCCGTCGTGGACGGTACTGGGCACGCGCCATGGAAAACAGGCCAAAACCACCGACGAGCCACCAACGCGTACACGGACCCGTACACGGACCCGGAACGGGCCGTACGGGGACGCGGGAAAAAAAGTGCCCGACGCCCGTCGTGGACGGAACTTGACGCGCACCATGGAAAACTGGGCAAAACCACCGACGAGCCACCGACGCGTACACGCACCCGTACACGGACCCAGACCGGGCGGCACGGGGACACGGGAAAAAACGTGTCTGACCCCCGTCGTGGACGGAACTGGACGCACGCCATGGAAAACTGGGCAAAACCATCGATGAGCCACCGACGCATACACGGACCCAGACCGGGCGGTAGGTGGACACGGGAAAAAAGTGCCCGATGCCCGTCGTGGACGGAAGTGGACGCGCGCCATGTAAAACTGGGCAAAACCACCGACGAGCCACCGACACGTACACGGACCCGTACACGGACCCAGACCGGGCAGTACGTGGACACGGGAAAAAAGTGCCCGACGCCCGTCGTGGACGGAACTGGACGCGCGCCATGGAAAACTGGGCAAAACCACCGACGAGCCACCGACGCGTACACGGACCCGTACACGGACCCAGAACGGGCGGCACGTGGACACGGGAAAAAGTGCCTGACGCCCGTCGTGGACGGAACTAGGCACGCGCCATGGAAAAAAGGCCAAAACCACCGACGAGCCACCGATGCGTACACGGACCCGTACACGGACGCGGAACGGGCCGTACGGGGACGCGGGAAAAAAAGAGCCCGACGCCCGTCGTGGACGGAACTTGACGCGCACCATGGAAAACTGGGCAAAACCACCGACGAGCCACCGACGCGTACACGCACCCGTACACGGACCCAGACCGGGCGGCACGGGGACACGGGAAAAAACGTGTCCGACGCCCGTCGTGGACGGAACTGGACGCGCGCCATGGAAAACTGGGCAAAACCATCGACGAGCCACCGACGCGTACACGGACCCGTACACGGACCCAGACCGGGCGGTACGTGGACACGGGAAAAAAGTGCCCGATGCCCGTCGTGGACGGAAGTGGACGTGCGCCATGTAAAACTGGGCAAAAACACCGACGAGCCATCGACGCGTACACGGACCCAGAACGGGCGGTACGTCGACACGGGAAAAAAGTGCCCGACGCCCGTCGTGGACGGAACTGGGCGCGCGCCATGGAAATCTGGGCAAAAGCACCGACGAGCCAACGACGCGTAGACGGACCCGTACACGGACCCAGACCGGCCGGTACGGGGACACGGGAAAAAACGTGCCCGACGCCCGTCGTGGTCGGAACTGGACGCGTGCCATGGAAAACTGGGCAAAACCACCGACGCGTACACGGACCCGTACACGGACCCAGACCGGGCGGTACGTAGACACGGGAAAAAAGTGCCCGACGCCCGTCGGGGACGGAACTGTATGCGCGCCATGGAAAACAGGCCAAAACCATCGACGAGCCACTGACGCATACACGGACCTGTGGACGGATCCAGAACGGGCGGTACGGGGACACGGGAAAAAAGTGCCCGACGCCCGTCATGGACGGAACTGGACGCGCGCCATGGAAAACTGGGCAAAACCACCGACGAGCCACCGACGCGTACACGAACCCAGACCGGGAACCCAGACATGGCGGTACGTGGACACGGGAAAAAGTGCCCGACGCCCGTCGTGGACGGAACTGGACGCGCGCCATGGAAAACTTGGCAAAACCACCGACGAGCCACCGACGCGTACACGGACCCGTACACGGACCCAGAACGGGCGGTACGTGGACACCGGAAAAAAGTGCCTGACGCCCGTCGTGGACGGAACTGGGCGCGCGCCATGGAAAACAGGCCAAAACCACCGACGCGTACACGGACCCGTACACGGACCCAGAACGGGCCGTACGGGGACACGGGAAAAAAGTGCCCGACGCCCGTCGTGGACGGAACTTGACGCGCGCCATGGAAAACTGGGCAAAACCACCGATGAGCCACCGACACGTACACGGACCCGTACACAGAACCCAGACCGGGCAGTACGTGGACACGGGAAAAAAGTGCCCGACGCCCGTCGTGGACGGAACTGGACGCCCGCCATGGAAAACTAGGCAAAACCACCAACGAGCCACCGACGCGTACACGGACCCGTACACGGACCCAGAACGGGTGGCACGTGGACACGGGAAAAAGTGCCCGACGCCCGTCGTGGACGGAACTGGGCACGCGCCATGGAAAACAGGCCAAAACCACCGACGAGCCACCAACGCGTACACGGACCCGTACACGGACCCGGAACGGGCCGTACGGGGACGCGGGAAAAAAAGTGCCCGACGCCCGTCGTGGACGGAACTTGACGCGCACCATGGAAAACTGGGCAAAACCACCGACGAGCCACCGACGCGTACACGCACCCGTACACGGACCCAGACCGGGCGGCACGGGGACACGGGAAAAAACGTGTCTGACCCCCGTCGTGGACGGAACTGGACGCGCCCCATGGAAAATTGGGCAAAACCATCGATGACCACCGACGCGTACACGGACCCAGACCGGGCGGTACGTGGACACGGGAAAAAAGTGCCCGACGCCCGTCGTGGACGGAAGTGGACGCGCGCCATGTAAAACTGGGCAAAACCACCGACGAGCCACCGACACGTACACGGACCCGTACACGGACCCAGACCGGGCTGTACGTGGACACGGGAAAAAAGTGCCCGACGCCCGTCGTGGACGGAACTGGACGCGCGCCATGGAAAACTGGGCAAAACCACCGACGAGCCACCGACGCGTACACGGACCCATACACGGACCCAGAACGGGCGGCACGTGGACACGGGAAAAAGTGCCTGACGCCCGTCGTGGACGGAACTGGGCACGCGCCATGGAAAACAGGCCAAAACCACCGACGAGCCACCGACGCGTACACGGACCCGTACACGGACCCGAAACGGGCCGTACGGGGACGCGGGAAAAAAAGAGCCCGACGCCCGTCATGGACGGAACTTGACGCGCACCATGGAAAACTGGGCAAAACCACCGACGAGCCACCGACGCGTACACGCACCCGTACCCGGACCCAGACCGGGCGGCACGGGGACACGGGAAAAAACGTGTCCGACGCCCGTCGTGGACGGAACTGGACGCGCGCCATGGAAAACTGGGCAAAACCATCGACGAGCCACCGACGCGTACACGGACCCGTACACGGACCCAGACCGGGCGGTACGTGGACACGGGAAAAAAGTGCCCGATGCCCGTCGTGGACGGAAGTGGACGCGCGCCATGTAAAACTGGGCAAAACCACCGAAGAGCCATCGACGCGTACACGGACCCAGAACGGGCGGTACGTCGACACGGGAAAAAAGTGCCCGACGCCCGTCGTGGACGGAACTGGGCGCGCGCCATGGAAATCTGGGCAAAAGCACCGACGAGCCAACGACGCGTAGACGGACCCGTACACGGACCCAGACCGGCCGGTACGGGGACACGGGAAAAAACGTGCCCGACGCCCGTCGTGGTCGGAACTAGACGCGCGCCATGGAAAACTGGGCAAAACCACCGACGCGTACACGGACCCGTACACGGACCCAGACCGGGCGGTACGTGGACACGGGAAAAAAGTGCCCGACGCCCGTCGTGGACGGAACTGGACGCGCGCCATGGAAACTGGGCAAAACCACCGACGAGCCACCGACGCGTACACGGACCCGTACACGGACCCAGAACGGGCGGTACGTGGACACGGGAAAAAGTGCCCGACGCCCGTCGTGGACGGAACTGGACGCGCGCCATGGAAAACTTGGCAAAACCACTGACGAGCCACCGACGCGTACACGGACCCGTACACGGACTCAGAACGGGCGGTACGTGGACACAGGAAAAAAGTGCCCGTCGCCCGTCATGGACGGAATTGGGCGCGCGCCATGGAAAACAGGGCAAAACCAACGACGAGCCACTGACGCGTACACGGACCCATACACGGACCCAGAACGGGCGGTACATGGACACGGGAAAAAAGTGCCCGACGCCCTTCGTGGACGGAACTGGACGCGCGCCATGGAAAACTGGGCAAAACCACCGACGAACCACCGACACGTACACGGACCCGTACACGGACCCAGACCGGGCGATACGTGGACACGGGAAAAAAGTGCCTGTCGTCCGTCATGGATGGAACTGGATGCGTGCCATGGAAAACTGGGCAAAACCACCGACGAGCCACCGACGCGTACACGAACCCAGACCGGGAACCCAGACCTGGCGGTACGTGGACACGGGAAAAAGTACCCGACGCCCGTCGTGGACGGAACTGGACGCGCGCCATGGAAAACTTGGCAAAACCACCGACGAGCCACCGACGCGTACACGGACCCGTACACGGACCCAGAACGGGCGGTACGTGGACAACGGAAAAAAGTGCCCGACGCACGTCGTGGACGGAACTGGGTGCGCGCCATGGAAAACAGGCCAAAACCACCGACGCGTACACGGACCCGTACACGGACCCAGAACGGGCCATACGGGGACACGGGAAAAAAGTGCCTGACGCCCGTCGTGGACGGAACTTGACGCGCGCCATGGAAAACTGGGCAAAACCACCGACGAGCCACCGACACGTACACGGACCCGTACACAGACCCAGACCGGGTAGTACTTGGACACGGGAAAAAAGTGCCCGACGCCCGTCGTGGACGGAACTGGACGCGCGCCATGGAAAACTGGGAAAACCACCGACGAGCCACCGACGCGTACACGGACCCGTACACGGACCCAGAACGGGCGGCTCGTGGACACGGGAAAAAGTGCCCGACGCCCGTCGTGGACGGAATTGGGCACGCGCCATGGAAAACAGGCCAGAACCACCGACGCGTACACGGACCCGTACACGGACCCGAAACGGGCCGTACGGGGACGCGGGAAAAAAAGTGCCCGACGCCCGTCGTGGACGGAACTTGACGCGCACCATGGAAAACTGGTCAAAACCACCGACGAGCCACCAACGCGTACACGGACCCGTACACGGACCCAGACCGGGCGGCACGGGGACACGGGAAAAAACGTGCCCGACGCCGGTCGTGGACGGAACTGGACGCGCGCCATGGAAAACTGGGCAAAACCATCGATGAGCCACCGACGCGTACACGGACCCAGACCGGGCTGTACGTGGACAAGGGAAAAAAGTGCCCGATGCCCGTCGTGGACGGAAGTGGACGCGCGCCATGTAAAACTGGGCAAAACCACCGACGAGCCATCGACGCGTACACGGACCCAGAACGGGCGGTACGTCGACACGGGAAAAAAGTTCCCGACACCCGTCGTGGACGGAACTGGGTGCGCGCCATGGAAATCTGGGCAAAACCACCGACGAGCCAACGACGCGTAGACGGACCCGTACACGGACCCAGACCAGGCGGTACGGGGACACGGGAAAAAACGTGCCCGACGCCCGTCGTGGACGGAACTGGACGCGCGCCATGGAAAACTAGGCAAAACCACCGACGCGTACACGGACCCAGACCGGGCGGTACGTGGACACGGGAAAAAAGTGCCCGATGCCTGTCGTGGACGAAACTGGACGCGCGCCATGGATAACTGGGCAAAAGCACCGACGAGCCACCGACGCGTACACGGACCCGTACACGGACCCAGAACGGGCGGTACGTGGACACAGGAAAAAAGTGCCCGACGCCCGTCATGGACGAAACTGGGCGCGCGCCATGGAAAACAGGCCAAAACCACCGATGAGCCATCGACGCGTAAACGGACCCATACACGGACCCAGAACGGGCGGTACGTGGACATGGGAAAAAAGTGCCCGACGCCCGTCGTGGACGGAACTGGACGCGCGCCATGGAAAACTGGGCAAAACCACCGACGAGCCATCGACGCGTACACGGACCCAGAACGGGCGGTACGTCGACACGGGAAAAAAGTTCCCGACACCCGTCGTGGACGGAACTGGGTGCGCGCCATGGAAATCTGGGCAAAACCACCGACGAGCCAACGACGCGTAGACGGACCCGTACACGGACCCAGACCAGGCGGTACGGGGACACGGGAAAAAACGTGCCCGACGCCCGTCGTGGACGGAACTGGACGCGCGCCATGGAAAACTAGGCAAAACCACCGACGCGTACACGGACCCAGACCGGGCGGTACGTGGACACGGGAAAAAAGTGCCCGATGCCTGTCGTGGACGAAACTGGACGCGCGCCATGGATAACTGGGCAAAAGCACCGACGAGCCACCGACGCGTACACGGACCCGTACACGGACCCAGAACGGGCGGTACGTGGACACAGGAAAAAAGTGCCCGACGCCCGTCATGGACGAAACTGGGCGCGCGCCATGGAAAACAGGCCAAAACCACCGATGAGCCATCGACGCGTAAACGGACCCATACACGGACCCAGAACGGGCGGTACGTGGACATGGGAAAAAAGTGCCCGGCGCCCGTCGTGGACGGAACTGGACGCGCGCCATGGAAAACTTGGCAAAACCACGGACGAGCCACCGACGCGTACACGGACCCAGAACGGGCAGTACGTGGACACTGGAAAAAAGTGCCCGACGCCCGTCGTGGACAGAACTGGATGCGTGCCATGGAAAACTGATCAAAATCACGGACGAGCCACCGACGCGTACACGGACCCAGAACGGGCAGTACCTGGACACGGGAAAAAAGTGCCCGACGCCCGTCGTGGACAGAACTAGATACGTGCCATGGAAAACTGGGCAAAACCACCGACGAGCCACCGACGCGTACACGGACCCATACACGTATCCAAACCGGGCGGTACGGGGACATGGGAAAAAACGTGCCCGACGCCCGTCGTGGACGAAACTGGACGCGCGCCATGGAAAACTGGGCAAAACCACTGATGAGCCACTGACGCGTACACGGACCCGTACA
>CM077664.1:79281984-79289484 GCA_039707655.1 Elymus sibiricus
TCACTTGGGAGCCTCCGACATGATGTGGAGTTGAACCAAGAGTTTGTAAGGGCAAGGAGATCGCCTACTTCGTGAAGATCTACCCCGAGTGAGGCTAGTCCTTCGTGGAAGTAAGCCATGATGGAATAGACAAGGTTGCTTCTTCGTGGACCCTTCGTGGGTGGAGCCCTCCGTGGACTCGTGCAGCCGTTACCCTTCGTGGGTTGAAGTCTCCATCAACGTGGACGTACGATAGCACCACCTGTCGGAACCACGCCAAAAATCTCCGTGTCTTCATTGCGTTTGAATTCTCCAATCCCTTCCTTTACATACATATGCAATTGCTTACATTCCGCTGCTATACTCTTAGAATTGCATGTGTAGGGTGATGCTTGACATATACTCTTGCTAAAATCTGCCTACAACTAAAATTGGGAAAAGGTTAAGTTTTTATTGGTCAAGTAGTCTAATCACCCCCCCTCTAGACATACTTTCGATCCTACAATTGGTATCAGAGCATTGGTCTCCGTAAGCCTTGATTTCCATAGCTTTGGTGATCATAGCATTGGTTTCACAACCTAGGAGAGTATGGCGTCTAGTGAGGGAAATTATCACCGTAGAGGTCCATATTTCGATGGTACAAACTTTGCTAGTTGGAAACATAAGATGAAAATGCATATTCTTGGTCATAACCCCGCCATTTGGGCTGTTGTTCGTGTTGGCTTGCAAGGTGACTTCTTTGAGGATGGCAAGGAACCGGATCGTGAGGCAACCCCGGAAGAATTGAAGATGTTGCAATACAATGCTCAAGCTTGTGACATTCTATTCAACGGTCTATGTCCCGAAGAATTCAACAAAATCTGCCGCCTCGAGAATGCAAAGGAAATTTGGGATACTTTGGTTGATATGCATGAGGGTACCGAATCCGTCAAGGAATCTAAGCTGGATGTGCTCCAAAGTCAACTTGACAAGTTCAAGATGAAGGATGGTGAAGGAGTCGCAGAGATGTACTCTAGGCTTGCTCTCATCACAAATGAGATTGCTAGCTTAGGAAGTGAAGAGATGACCGACAAATTCATCATCAAGAAGATACTTAGAGCTTTGGATGGAAAATATGATACCGTCTGCACATTGATCCAAATGATGCCCAATTACAAAGATCTCAAGCCCACGGAAGTCATTGGAAGGATTGTTGCTCATGAAATGTCACTCAAGGACAAAGAGGAGCTACACAACAAGTCAAGTGGTGCCTACAAAGCCTCAACCGATGCTCCAACAACTCCAAGTGACAACCTAGTATCAAATGAAGAGATTAGCCTAATGGTGAAAAGGTTCAACAAATTCTACAAGAACAAAGAGAAGGAAAGAAGCTCTAGCTCAAGATATTATGAGAGAAGATCATCAAGTCGTGACCGTACTTGCTACAATTGTGGGAAGCCCGGACACTACTCAAATGAGTGCACGGCTCCCTACAAGAAAAGAGACGAAACACCAAGAGGAAGATACAGAAGAGATGAATCACCTCATAAGGAGAGAAGGAGTAGAAATGATCATTATGAATGAAGACACTCTCGAAGAAGCAAGGATTCGGAAAAGAAGGACAAGTCATCAAGGAGCTACACAAAAAGAAGACATCAAGCTCATGTTGGTGAATGGGTTTCCGGCTCCGACTCCGACGACCACTCCGAGAGAAGTTATCACTCCAACTCCGACTATAGTCAAGACGAAGGTGTTGCCGGACTTGCACTTGTGTCATCCAACTCCTATGATTTATTTGACTCACCAAATGAAGGAATTGGAAGATGCTTCATGGCAAAAGGCCCCAAGGTATCACACCCCGAGTATCTTGATTTCAATAGTGATGAAGATGATTTGCTTAGTGATGATGATTTACTTGGTGATGGAGGTAGTAATAAGAGCTTGATTGAAAATGCTAGTAATCATAATAGTGAAGAGGAAATGAGTGATAATGCTATGAAGGAGATTGAGCGCCTAACTAAAGAACTAAATGCTCTTAAGTTAGCTCATGAAACAACTCAAGAGGATCATAGAGAACTTCTAAGGACTCATGAGAAGCTACGCTTCGAGAAGCTAAATTTAGAGCAAGAGCATGAGTTTCTTAAATCTATCAAAGACGATCTTCGAAAGAAGAGTTCTTCATATCTTGCCAAGCGTTTACTCTTGTCTACCTTTATGCCACAAGTTAAATCTAAGCAAACTAGCAACAAGGGTAAAAATGGTTCTACTTCTAGTAGTAACAATAACAATGCAAAATTCAATGTTGTTGCTTCTAGTAGTTCTATTAATTCCACTAACGATTCTCTTAGCCAAGTTACACTTGAGCAAGAAAATATGCTATTGAAAGGAATTATAGAAAAAGGTGTCTACAAGAGTCTTGCCGGGAGTAAGCAATTTGAGGAAATTGTATGCAAGCAAGGAAGGCACCGGAAGAACCATGGTGTTGGCTCTGAACGAAAGTTCAATGCTGATGGAGTTGAGTGGGAAGAAGGTCAATACGCCAAGACGGAGTTTGTTCCTCAACAAGAGAAGTATCCTACTCTCTTCAAGGGAACACAAGCTCAAGAAGATCTTCCACCACAAGACCACAAGCTAAAAGGCAAGGACAAGCTTCAAGAAGAGATTGATTCATTTGAAGAAGCTCCTCAAGCCAAGGTCAAATGGGTTCCCAAGACTTCATCAAGTTCTACTTCATCAAGTGCTACTACAACTCCAAGGATTCCCATCAAGTTGATGTGGGTCCAAAAGAAGAAGAACTAGAGAGTTCTTGAGGGTGACTCCGCCAACAAACTTCACTCATATTATTCATGGCAAGTACTCGTGCAACCAACTTCCACACTTTGCACTAGTTCATGGAGTCACAAACCCTCATGTTGGTAAGGCAAGGGACAAGGTAATCAATGCATTTCATGGACATCATCATATGTGAATTTCACTCTATGTCCATGGATATCCTTGTATGTTCCTTGTGTGGGACTAACCCATGTAGGTGTTGAAAGCACGAAACTCCAAAGGATTGCTCCCAACTCCTGATGGTCTACATCAACTTTGAGCATCCACATCTTCAACGTCTACATGAAGTCATCATCGACAAAACCCAAGGTTAGTTCATCCCTCTTAGGGGGGATATCACATCTAGGGGGAGCTTTACTCTAGGCAATTGAGCTAAAGCAACTCTAATGGTGTGAACACATTAATGCTTTATGTAAAAATGGAAATCCCACTTGTGCTTAAAAGATGAGTATGACCTATGATCAAATGTTCTCATTTGGCTCCTAAGTCAATATACTCATATATAGACGACCTAGTCATCGCCATTGCTTGATAGATGCTAGAATTGGTTGTGCATGTTTGACACATATTTCATTTGCAATCTTATTGTGTGAGCATGTTGGTTTGCATGTTTTTATCATTCGAGAACATCCATTTGTTGTTTTGATTGCCTTGGTTTTTCTGGCCAAGTGGATGTACAAGAATGCCTAAGAACCTCCTCTAGCTATCTATGCTTTCTTGTCTCAAATTCTATTCATGCTGCATCACAAAAATTGAACAAGTCTTTTTCGGACCCTCCGGGTGAGGAGCACTCGGAGCCACCGATCCGACAAGGGCTGCTTTCCAAAACCTTCTAACTGATTTCGGACAGACCAGCTCACTCCAACTCGGTCCAACCGAAATCACCTAGACTGATCCAGGTTTTCATCTCGGTGCTACCGAATTAACCCATCTCGGAGCCACCGATGTGCTATACTGCGTGCAGTTACACATATCGGTGCCACCGAGTTGTTCAACTCGGCGCCACCGACAGCGTACGGGTATATATTCCGCGCGGACCGAACGGTTGAAAATTCTCGACCCCACTCGTTCCCGCTCCCCGTTGCTGCCATCGCCCGCGTCTTCAGACTTCGCCGTCGTCTCCTGTGCGCCTTCGCCGCAGGACTCCGTCGCCGTCAACGGCAATCTCCACCGCCGTTGCCGCCGTAGAGGAACTCCACCAAGTTAGGGTGAGTTTCGATCCCTTTCGTGCTTCCAATCTCCGATTCAATGCATGATTGGACTGTCTGTAATCTTGCCATGAATGCAATTCACTTTCTACCAGATTAGTTCGTTTGAACGCGATTCGAGCAAAAATTTTAGGGTTAGGTTTCCGCCGAATGCATATCGGACTGACCGATTCGAAATTTTCGGTACCACCGATATGGTCTCTGGCCATAGCACTAGTACATCTCGGTACCACCGAGCTGTGCGAATCGGTGAGACCGAAAGTAACGTCTCAGTGAAACCCTAGCATCTCGGAGCCACCGAAACCCATCTCGGTCTGACCGAAGTGGCGTGCCAGGTCTCTGTAGTGTGCTTCGGTGTCACCGAGATCATCAACTCGGTCCATCCGAACTGCATTCTGTGAAAAACCTAGAACTAAAGTTTGAACTCAAAATTTTGAAAGACTATCTGCTTTTTGTGATGACTCATCTACTCTACCCATACCCATCTATTCACAGGGTCAGCTCAGCGAGATGTCAGACAACAGTGACAGTCAGAACAGGTCTGAACAGCAGGCAGAGATGAGTGAAGGATCAAGTCACAATGAAAGTTTCTATGAGGGAGAAAGAAGTTCTCCAGATCTTCCAAAAGCTGCTACCAGAACAAGGAAGAAGAAAACCTCAGACAGTGAGGATGAAGACTTTGTTGCAAGAGAAGCTGCAACTAAGAAAAAGAGAGTAGTAGTTGCTAAGGAATACAACACAAAGCCTACTTCTGCCAAGGACAGAACTGCAATTAGGAAAGTTCCAACCTCCAAGAAGCCAGAAAGGAAGAGAGGAAGATGGTGCAAGAAGGGTGATCCAATGACTGAAGGAATCAGATACCAGTCAACCATCTCTAAGTGGGCAGATCTTCTTTATGCACCCAAGGAAGAGGAGGATGATATTGACATTTATGCCAAGCTCAAGATGGATCACAACTCCATGGCCAACATGTATACTGCAATTCCTCAGAAGGATCTTGAAACACATAAGCTTGGATCAGTGAAGCATCTGCTACCAGGACTGGCCACCTCGAACACAATCTTGAGGTACACCTTGTTACCCAAGTCAGGCGATGAAAAGATGATTCGTGGTCACTCCATCAACTTGCTGCACTTATTTGATACACCTCAGAAATTCAAGGTGATGAACCTGATAGTAGAGACTATCAAGAGGACAGCAGCAGATCAGAAGAGATCGTGTGGTTATGCACCCCATATTCAGACTTTGATAAATTCCAAGGTTGGAACCAGCACATATCTTCTTGATCGAGAGCACTTGCCACTCCGTCCAGAGTTTGAGGACAATGTTATAGTAATGGATCCCTCGCATTCCACTTCAGCTCAAGCTCAAGAGAATATTCGCAAAGCAAAGGAAGCGAAAGCTGCTCAAGAGGCATCAGTTCCAAATGCACCTATTGCAAATCTCAAGTCATCTAAAGATCAAATGCAATATCTGCTTGAAGCCACTCTGAGGATTGAGAGAAGTCTGGCCAACCTCACCCAGACTCAGGCTAGTTTTGAGCGGATCATTGAGACGAAATTTCATGACTTGGATGTCAAAGTGACTGAGATTCAGACCACAGTGGAACAGCTGCAAGGAGATGTTAATGCTGTCAAGCAAGCTAGATCAGATGACAGTGGAGATGACAGACCGACCACAGAACAGTTTCAGCAAGTGCCTATTGCTGCCAGGTCAGCTGCAGTGCCACCTCAGGTCTCAACTCCACCAGTCCAGCAGACGTCGTCAGAAGCATTCGCCGACGCTCTCATCTCAACGCCATCTACGCACACCGGAGCCGCCAGCCGAAGATCGCCTTCAGGAGCTTCGGAGGACCGTGTCTAGAGAGCCGACTAGTACTATACTCATTTGAACTTTTTGGTACTTGTTGCCAAAGGGGGAGAATGTGTATAGATCATAGGCGCTTCGAGAGAGAGTTGTTTGGTTCTTTTGTTCGCTTTGTTGATACTCCGTGTGTTTTATGTGTGCTTGCTACAGTTTTATCACTTATGCTTGAGGACTACTCTATGTTGATTGATCATATTATGCCTATTGTGATATTCCATGTTTATCTCTACCATTATCTTGTATGTTCAATTACCTATGTTGGTGATGCGTGCTTGTTATTTCATTCATATCATTTCGCGCGCTCCACCAAGATGTATGTGACATCGAAGAGTAACCCATGAGCCTAATCGATTGTGCATTTGCATTCAAACGCAAATTTTTAATAATGCACAAATTTAGGGGGAACTCTTGTTTATCACATACTTCTCAAAGCGACGATGCACTTCATTCATTCAATCATTTGTCGAAGCTTTGATCTATATGTTGTCATCAATTACCAAAAAGGGGGAGATTGAAAGCACATTTGCTCCCTTGGTGGTTTTGGTAATTCATAACAACATATATCTCATTGAACTAATATCCATTCAAGATTAAGATTTCAGGATGTTCAATGATTGGCATGGCATGGACTAGAGACGTGGACCCCTCTAAATGCAAAGGACAAGGATTGGCAAAGGATCAAGACTCTACATCTTTGGTTTAGTGATCCAAGATCACATTGAGTCCATAGGAAAGCCAATACTATTAAAAGGGGATGAGGTGTTGCCTAATGATCTTTTTGCTCAAGTGCTTAGTGACAGTGTTCCTATACCCTCAACCACTATCTCTACCCAAATATGTCCTAAACCCAAAGTCCAACTCGGCCTCACCGATATTTCCAATCCGGACCCACCGAGTTGATCCAAGACATAGCCACTGCCAAACCCAAACAAATCGGATCCACCGAAATGGATCTCGGTCTCACCGAGATGGCCTTGCCAACTCTCTGTTATCGTTTGCACTTACTTCGGTCTCACCGAGTTTTGCAAATCGGTCACACCGAGATGGCTTGCCAACTCTCTGTTATCGTTTGCACTTACTTCGGTCTCACCGAGTTTTGCAAATCGGTCACACCGAGATGGCTTGCCAACTCTCTGTTGCCGTATTGCTTCACTTCGGTCTTACCGAGTTGATGCAATCGGTGCCACCGAGATTTGGATTGCCCTAGCCATTGCACTTCGGTCCATCCGAGTTGTTCGTATCGGTCCTACCGAGATTCCTAAAGTTCATATCTTTTACACAGTTCGGTGCTACCGAGATTATCGTTTCGGTGCCACCGAGTTGGGTCAAAAGTGTGTAACGGTTGGATTTCGTGTGGAGGCTATATATACCCCTCCACCACCTCTTTCTCAAGAGAGAGAGCCCTCAGAACGTGCCTACACTTCCAACACATATTTTCTGAGAGAGAACTACCTACTCATGTGTTGAGATCAAGCCATTCCATTCCTATCATTTGAATCTTGATCTCTAGCCTATCCCAAGTTGCTTTCCACTCAAATCCTTTCTCCACCATAGCCAAATCTGTGAGGAGTGTTTGAGTGTTGGGAAGAATTGCATGTGTAGGGTGATGCTTGACATATACTCTTGCTAAAATCTG
>CM077664.1:79324484-79326984 GCA_039707655.1 Elymus sibiricus
CCGTCGTGGACGGAACTGGGCGCGCGCCATGGAAAACAGGCCAAAACCACCGACGTGTACACGGACCCGTACACGGACCCAGAACGGGCCGTACGGGGACACGGGAAAAAAAGTGCCCGACGCCCGTCGTGGACGGAACTTGATGCGCGCCATGGAAAACTGGGCAAAACCACCGACGAGCCACCGACGCGTACACGGACCCGTACACGGACCCAGACCGGGCGGTACGTGGATACGGGAAAAAAGTGCCCGACGCCCGTCGTGGACGGAACTGGACGCGCGCCATGGAAAACTGGGCAAAACCACCGACGAGCCACCGACGCGTACACGGACCCGTACACGGACCCAGAACGGGCGGCACGTGGACACGGGAAAAAGTGCCCGACGCACGTCGTGTATGGAACTGGGCACGCGCCATGGAAAACAGGCCAAAACCACCAACGAGCCACCGACGCGTACACGGACCCGTACACGGACCCGGAACGGGCCGTACGGGGACGCGGGAAAAAAGTGCCTGACGCCCGTCGTGGACGGAACTTGACGCACACCATGGAAAACTGGGCAAAACCACCAACGAGCCACCGACGCGTACACGGACCCGTACACGGACCCAGACCGGGCGGCACGGGGACACGGGAAAAAACGTGCCCGACGCCCGTCGTGGACGGAACTGGACGCGCGCCATGGAAAACTGGGCAAAACCACCGACGAGCCACCGACGCGTACACGGACCCGTACACGGACCCAGACCGGGCGTTACGTGGACACGGGAAAAAAGTGCCCGACGCCCGTCGTGGACGGAACTGGACGCACGCCATGTAAAACTGGGCAAAACCACCGACGAGCCATTGACGCGTACACGGACCCAGAACGGGCGGTACGTGGACACGGGAAAAAAGTGCCCGACGCCCGTCGTGGACGGAACTGGGCGCGCGCCATGGAAATCTGGGCAAAACCACTGACGAGCCAACGACGCGTAGACGGACCCGTACACGGACCCAGACCGGGCGGTACGGGGACATGGGAAAAAACGTGCCCGACGCCCGTCGTGGACGGAACTGGACGCGTGCCATGGAAAACTGGGCAAAACCACCGACGAACCACCGACGCGCACACGGACCCGGACACGGATCCAGACCGGGCGGTACGTGGACACGGGAAAAAAGTGCCCGACGCCCGTCGTGGACGGAACTGGACGCGCGCCATGGAAAACTGGGCAAAACCACCGACGAGCCACCGACGCGTACACGGACCCGTACACGGACCCTGAACGGGCGGTACGTGGACACGGGAAAAAGTGCCCGACACCCGTCGTGGACGGAACTGGACGCGCGCCATGGAAAACTTGGCAAAACCACCGATGAGCCACCGACGCGTACACGGACCCGTACACGGACCCAGAACGGGCGGTACGTGGACACGGGAAAAAAGTGCCCGATGCCCGTCGTGGAGGGAACTGGGCGCGCGCCATGGAAAACAGGCCAAAACCACCGACGAGCCACCGACGCGTACGCGGACCCAGAACGGGCGGTACGTGGACACGGGAAAAAAGTGCCCGACGCCCGTCGTGGACGGAACTGGACGCGCGCCATGGAAAACTTGGCAAAACCACGGACGAGCCACCAACGCGTACACGGACCCAGAACGGGCAGTACGTGGACACGGGAAAAAAGTGCCCGACGCCCGTCGTGGACGGAACTGGACGCGTGCCATGGAAAACTGGGCAAAACCACCGACGCGTACACGGACCCGTACACGGATCCAAACCGGGCGGTACGGGGACACGGGAAAAAACGTGCCCGATGCCCGTCGTGGACGGAACTGGACGCGCGCCTTGGAAAACTGGGCAACACCACCGACAAGCCACCGACCCGTACACAGAGCCAGACCGGGCGGTACGGGGTCCGGGAAAAAGCGGCCCATACGCCATGGAAACTGGGCCAAAACTGGCTAATGAACGGAAGGAAACGGTGCCATGGCAGCGAAAAACGTGTGTCATGGCACGAAAACGCTGCTACGGCAGCGTTTCAAAACAGTGTACCCCTCCTTCACAAACTTAAGGGCAGGGGTCCCAAGGGGGCTAAACCCTCGGGTATAGTAGGGAGGAGGGGTCCTCCCGGTTGGGCGTAGGCAACTCGGGCTGTTTTTCGTAGGAAAAACACCCGTTTCTCCCGTAGCCCAATTCGTTCCCAACGTTGCCTCAGATGTCCCGTCGTTATGCCATCACGAGAGTGGTGGCCCGGTCCCGTGTACATCTCGCGTGAAATCCTGACCCAACAGCCGAACGTGGCTCAGGAAACAGGAAAGTAGCCCGTTTCGCACACGGTTCGACCGACGGTAAACAGTCACAACGGTGTCCCTCGGATGTCGCCTCCGGAAAACCGTTGCCCCCCGGGGGCAACGTCATCGCTGTCCCGGTCCCTTGTACGTCTCATGTGAAATTCTGACCCAACAGTCGAATGTGGCTCGGGAAACAGGAAAGTAGCATGTTTCGTGCACG
>CM077664.1:79331984-79334484 GCA_039707655.1 Elymus sibiricus
GTGGACGGAACTTGACGCGCACCATGGAAAACAGGGCAAAACCACCGACGAGCCACCGACGCGTACACGGACCCGTACACGGACCCAGACCGGGCGGTACGTGGACACGAGAAAAAAGTGCCCGACGCCCGTCGTGGACGGAACTGGGCGCGTGCCATGGAAATCTGGGCAAAACCACCGACGAGCCAACGACGCGTAGACGGACCCGTACACGGACCCAGACCGGGCGGTACGTGGACACGGGAAAAAAGTGCCCGACGCCCGTCGCGGATGGAACTGGACGCGCGCCATGGAAAAGTGGGCAAAACCACCGACGAGCCACCGACGCGTACACGGACCCGAACATGGACCCAGAATGGGCGGTACGTGGACTCGGGAAAAAGTGCCCGACGCCCGTCGTGGACGGAACTGGACGCGCGCCATGGAAAACTTGGCAAAACCACCGACGAGCTACCGACGCGTACACGGACCCAGAACGGGCGGTACGTGGACACGGGAAAAAAGTGCCCGGCGCCCGTCGTGGACGGAACTGGGCGCGCGCCATGGAAAACAGGCCAAAACCACCGACGAGCCACCGACGCGTACACGGACCCGTACACGGACCCAGAACGGGCGGTACGTGGACATGAGAAAAAAGTGTCCGACGCCCGTCATGGACGGAACTGGGCGCGTGCCATGGAAATCTGGGCAAAACCACCGACGAGCCAACGACGCGTAGACGGACCCGTACACGGACCCAGACCGGGCGGTACGTGGACACGGGAAAAAAGTGCCCGACGCCCGTCGTGGATGGAACTGGGCGCGCGCCATGGAAATCTGGGCAAAACCACTGACGAGCCAACGACGCGTAGACGGACGCATACACGGACCCAGACCGGGCGGTACGGGGACACGGGAAAAAACGTGCCCGACGCCCGTCGTGGACGGAACTGGACGCGCGCCATGGAAAACTAGGCAAAACCACCGACGAGCCACCGACGCGTACACGGACCCGTACACGGACCCAGAACGGGCGGTACGTGGACACGAGAAAAAAGTGCCCGACGCACGTCGTGGACGGAACTGGGCGCGTGCCATGGAAATCTGGGCAAAACCACCGACGAGCCAACGACGCGTAGACGGACCCGTACACGGACCCAGACCGGGCGGTACGTGGACACGGGAAAAAAGTGCCCGACGCCCGCCGCGGACGGAACTGGACGCGCGCCATGGAAAACTGGGCAAAACCACCGACGAGCCACCGACGCGTACACGGACCCGTACACGGACCCGGAATGGGCGGTACGTGGACAAGGGAAAAAGTGTCCGACGCCCGTCGTGGACGGAACTGGACGCGCGCCATGGAAAACTTGGCAAAACCACCGACGAGCCACCGACGCGTACACGGACCCAGAACGGGCGGTACGTGGACACGGGAAAAAATTGCCCGACGCCCGTCGTGGACGGAACTGGGCGCGCGCCATGGAAAACATTCCAAAACCACCGACGAGCCACCGACGCGTACACGGACCCATACACGTACCCAGAACGGGCGGTACGTGGACACGGGAAAAAAAAGTGTCCGACGCCCGTTGTGGACGGAACTGGACGCGCGCCATGGAAAACTTGGCAAAACCACGGACGAGCCACCGACGCGTACACGGACCCAGACCGGGCAGTACGTGGACACGGGAAAAAAGTGCCCGACGCCCGTCATGGACGGAACCATCGAGTCTTTGAACGCAAGTTGCGCCCGAGGCCACTCGGCCGAGGGCACGCCTGCCGGGGCGTCACGCCAAAACACGCTCCCAACCCCCCTCATCGGGAATCGGGAAGCGGCATCTGGTCCCTCGTCTCGCAAGGGGCGGGGGACCGAAGATCGGGCTGCCGGCGTACCGCGCCGGACACAGCGCATGGTGGGCGTCCTCGCTTTATCAACGCAGTGCATCCGACGCGCAACCGACATGATGGCCTCAAAACGACCCAGCAAACGAAGCGCACATCGCTTCGACCGCGACCCCAGGTCAGTCGGGACTACCCGCTGAGTTTAAGCATATAAATAAGTGGAGGAGAAGAAACTTACAAGGATTCCCCTAGTAACGGCGAGCGAACCGGGAGCAGCCCAGCTTGAGAATCGGGCGGCTGTGCCGTCCGAATTGTAGTCTGGAGAGGCGTCCTCAGCGACGGACCGGGCCCAAGTCCCCTGGAAAGGGGCGCCTGGGAGGGTGAGAGCCCTGTCCGGCCCGGACCCTGTCGCCCCACGAGGCGCCGTCAACGAGTCGGGTTGTTTGGGAATGCAGCCCAAATCGGGCGGTAGACTCCGTCCAAGGCTAAATACAGGCGAGAGACCGATAGCGAACAAGTACCGCGAGGGAAAGATGAAAAGGACTTTGAAAAGAGAGTCAAAGAGTGCTTGAAATTGCCGGGAGGGAAGCGGATGGGGGCCGGCGATGCGCCCCGGCCGTATGCGGAACGGCTCTTGCTGGTCCGCCGCTCAGCTCGGGGTGTGGACTGTTGTCGG
>CM077664.1:79346984-79349484 GCA_039707655.1 Elymus sibiricus
GGCAGATAGCGCGATCACGCGCATCCCCTGAAAGTGAATCGGGTTAAGATTTCCCGATCCGGGATGTGGCGGTTGACGGCGACATTAGGAAGTCCGGAGATGCCGGCGGGGGCCTCGGGAAGAGTTGTCTTTTCTGCTTAACGGCCTGCCAACCCTGGAAACGGGTCAGCCGGAGGTAGGGTCCAGTGGCCGGAAGAGCACCGCACATCGCGCGGTGTCCGGTGCGCCCCCGGCGGCCCATGAAAATCCGGTGGACCGAGTACCGTTCACGCCCGGTGTAATAGCCCGGAACCGACGCTCCAGAAGAATCCCCTTTTATTCCGTTCTCGTCGTTTGATTCGTTCGGTTGTCGCATTCATCATCGCATCATTCGCATCATCGGCATAGCATCGTCACTCGTTTTCGAAAACTTGCATCCGTTCGTAGCTGCCGGTTCTCTCCGTTCTTGTCGTCGACCGTTGCGAGACCAACCACACACGCACGCGCCCGCGGCATCGGTTTATTATCGGACGCTTTCGGTATTTCAAAATCATGTCACGGGCTGCACCGCCCTCTCTCCTCAGCCCACACCACCTCTCCACAGCCCACTAGCCCAACTTAGCCCCCCTCCGTTCGTGGTCATCAGATCGCGATCGGACGGACAAGGTCCAACCCCCAACCCTAGTGCCTTCCCTATTTAAACCCCCATGGAGAGAGAGCCCCTCACTCCCTAGGGTTTCCCCCTTACCAAATTGCAGCCACTCCCTAGAAAACCCCACCTGCTAGCCCTCCTCCTCCAGATCCCGCAGCCCCAACCATCTGCCCATTTTCGGCCCTCGGATCACAATCTAGAGGCTGAAATTCGTCCAATTCCCCACCTACCGGACATGTCCGGCAGCCAACCCGGACAATGTCCGGCCGACCACAGAGCCCCGAGCTCACGCAGCCGCAGCCGCCATGGACGAGCAGCCCCACCGGCCGGAGCTCGCCGCCCACCGCCGCCCGCCGGACCCAGGCCGGAGATCCCGTGCCTCGCGCCTCCTCCTCCCTCCCTTTCTCTCCTTCCTCTCTCCCTCTCTCTGATCTCTCTCTGCCGCCATTGACAGGGCCGCCCCGAGCTCCCTTCGCCGCGGAACCGTCGGGAATCGCTGGATCCGGCCAGATCCGGACCGGAGTGCCCATCCCTGGCCTCCCTGCCTCGCCGGAGTCCGCCGTCGCGCCTCCCCGCAGCTGCGCGTCGCCGGTTCGGGAGGACGAGCGCCCGATCCGCTCGGTCGTTGACCACTCCCTCCCGCGTCGTGGGCTGCGCCACTCAAGGCCCAACCAGGAGCCCCAAGGCCCAGCCTCTCCACCGCATGGGCTAAGCCCACTTGGTGAGCACCAGATCCAGCCCATCGCCCTATGCGCTATTTTGTTATCATGCGCCCATGTGCTACTGTTGGACCTCTAGTCAGATTCAGCCCGTTAATGTGTTTTTTTTTCCTGTCCAGCGAATTTTATAATTATCCACGAATTAATAGAATTGCAGAAAACCCCCCTGTTTTGAATTGCTAATATCTAATTAACCGTGCACCGGATCGTAATGTTTTATATATGAAAAATGCTTAAAAAATGCGTAGATTAATTACATGTCGTTTTCATCCATGTTTAAAATGCCTAAGCTCGCTGTTTGCATCATTTGCATAATTGCCATCATTTTTGCATTGCCATATTTATTTATCCATGCATTGAAATTAATCCAACAATATATTAAAAATGTTCATATTATCGGCATCGCATTTTCATACATGACAAAATGGTTCATTGTAACATTTGCATTTAACTTGCATTTATAATTGCTAAAAAGGGGATTAGGCCATAAACTTGCATAATTAATTGTGACATATTTCCCTACATGAACCTATGCATATTATATGTGTTTTCGGGGTAGGAAAATCCATAGAAATTAACTGTGCATTTAGTTTTGTCATTGGAGGAAGTGTGAGTGCATGTCATTTTTGCCATGATGCCCTTTTGTCTATTTCGTGTGATTTAATCCATGCATGATATGAAATAATTTTGAACATGAGATATGCCCTTGAACATGTGTGCTAGGCCCTGGTATTTTTGGTTGTCATAGAAATGCATGTTTAGGTGTTGTTTTCTTGTTGCCAACATGCTTTAAAAATCTGTTGTTTTGAGGGTCCAAAATATTTCTAAGTCTGGAATCTGTTATTTTGTTGCTGTCTTACCATGGGTTTTGCTAGTGTTCTAGGAGTCTTTTGGTGATGCCACCAAGGAGTCTTTTGTTAAGAATGTTATGCTCTTTCATGTTGTGCCATTAGTTTGCATAAATAGGTTTTGCATCATAATTATTTCTGTTGCTCAATATGTCAATCTGTTAAAACTGCTGCACATGCCCATTCTAATTTTTACTAAGTCTGAGAATCTGTTTTCTTCAATATGCCATGTTGTGTTGATGGTTGCCATGAATCTGAGCAAAATTTGATGTTGCTATAAAGTAATGAATTGTAATGCATCA
>CM077664.1:79364484-79369484 GCA_039707655.1 Elymus sibiricus
TCTCTCTCGAAGTCAAGATCCGCCAAGCTATACTCCTAAAGATACATGGTGTTGAACACATGTTTTAATTAGGGAGTTCAAACATTCTCCATCTTCCATTCCGATGTGCAAATCCTTTCTACCTTGTCTTTTGAGGTGGTGCTATGTCGTTTTTGACAATTTCCCTTCGTGGTTCATGATTCACAAGTTGTCAGGAATGAGATATTTAAACCCATCATTTTTTTTTCTCTTCGTTCAGGTTTGAGTTATCTTGGGTTATATTTCACCTAAAGCCTTCCCTAAGGAATGCTGCTATTGTGGTGCTTATCAATGATCCAAGTTTCTCCTTTTCTTCTCGATGAAAGAGCTTTTCATCTCTTCAAGATCTCAAGCAATCAATTGTTTCCGTTAGTGGCCGGTTGTCACCTCATAATTTTGAGATGTTTTCCATAAGCCCACAACAAGCTTATTCTTTTCGTTGTTGATTTTCCAACAACTCCGTTCAACCCTTCTTTGTAAGGATGCGTTTCAAATTCAATTGTGGGAGAAGTTGTCATTTTCTTCTCCGTTCTTTTCTTTCCAACGATCTAGCATTCTTTCTTTTGCTCCGAAGGCTTTGTGATGTTGCTCTCTTCGTCCATTATCTCGTGTTTGTCAAGATCATATTTTTTTCCTTGCTTATCCATTTTACCAGAGTGTTGTGTCCTCTTTTCAAGTTCTTTTCATCTTATCAAGCTTTGCTTCTCTTTTCTACCGGAGTGCTGCCCAAATTCTTTCCTTCTCATTCGTTGTCTATCACCTTTAAACCTGAGTGGTTTCAAATTCTATCTTGTCCCTTGAGCACTTGGTTCCGTTGTACTCCTTGTTCCTCTTGTCTAATGGAGAGTTTTCAATTTCATTCATCTCCATTCTTTCAAGTTTTGCAAACTTCGAGGTTCTTTGGTTTCATTCATTTGCCCAAGAAGCAACTTTGTTTACCTCTTCCTCTACCTCTTCCGTTTCACTCCTAAGATCTCGGGTCGAGATCTCTTGTAAGTGGGGGAGTGTTGTGACACCCCGAGTTTGATTCTTTCCATTATTATTATTATATTGGTTGCTCTATCTTATTATTATTATTTTTGCATTGCATCATTTCAACATGCCATCATGTCATTAATTTTTTCCAACTCAAATAAATAAATTGCATAGATCTTTTGATCTATTTAAATTGAGGGAGTTCACGTGGTGATTTATCTTTATAACATATCCTCCTGATATTTTAGGGAGCTATTATAAAATATTCCAGTAATTTGGAATTAACCACAACCCACTTGCAATTTAATTCCATGCATTTTCTGCTTCAAGTTTGTTCTCCAAACTTTTCCCAAAATTCATTTTCCATTTACCGAGACTCCTCCAAAAGTCTCAACATTTTTGGACCTTCCAAACGCCCACTTCTGAGTCAAACCCATTTGAATTAAATTCAAATGAGTTTGTATTCAAAACCCTTCACTTTGACTCTTTGCAATTTTTCTGGTTTAAGCTCATTTTTGTGAGTCCGGGAAAATTAACCCCATGCCCAAATTCTTTATCCAACCCTCCCTTTCTTCTCCTTTCTTCTTTGCTATTTTTGGTAATTGGAAAATAATAGAAGAGAGAGAGAGAGAGAGAGAGGGATCAGAGAGGGAGCAATCCAGCCAGCCAGCCCACCAGAGGCCCAGCCGCAGCCTCCTCTTAACCCTAACCCATCTCCCGATCAAACCCTAGCCCCGCTCGGTCCTCTCGCTCCCCTCCTCTCGCTCCCCTCACTCTCTCCCTCCCGAGCGCCGCCCCACACACACACCCACAGCCAGCGCCCGATCCCCATGGCGCCTCCACCTGGCCGACCCACCACCACAGCCATCCGCCTCCGTGACCCAGCGCTCGATCCAAATGGGATCGAGGCAATCACCCGCGCCCGCGGCCTCCTCTGCTCTCCCCTCACTGCCGTTTTCCTCCTGTAGCCGCGCTGGCGAGCTCTACCACCGGACCACCGGATCTCCTCCCTCGCACCTCGTGCTCTCCTTCCTCTCTCTGCCTTCTTTCTCTTCTCCGTTCTCAAACTCTCTCTCTGTCTTGTTTTGGGCAGGGAACCGAAGGAAGCCGCCATGGCCTGGGCTCAGCCTCAAGGTTCCGTGCCGCCCCTGCCGAAGCACGACCTCCTCGCCAGGTCGGAACGTGCCCATCCCTTTCTCCTTCTTTTCTCTTCTTCTCCCTCCAACTCCCTGTTCTTCTCTCTGTCTCTAAACTCTCTTGCTTCTCCCTGTGTCAGCCAGGAGGCCACCCGATCTGGACGCTCGCATCCCTCTTGCCATCTTCAGCTTGCCGCCCAGCCAAGCCTCGCTGCGCCATGGATCCGCACCAAACTCTGCCATCCCCGCGCTCCTGCCGTCTCACCGGACCGGGAGACGCAGCCGCGCCGTGGCCGCCTCCCCTGTCTCTTGTTCTGTTCGATCAAGCGAACACTCGCCCGCGGCCGTTGACCTCGGCAGTCCTAGCGCACGTGGACCGCTCAAGCTCGTGTTCTGGGCCGACCCTTCTCCTTCCGCCAAGCCGAGGGCCAGATCCACTGAGCCAGCCCCTTGGGCCGATGCGAGCACCATCGATGCATCTCCATGGTTAGCACCTTCGCCAAATCGTCACGGGTCATCTTTAGTAGTTGCACGCCAAGTGCAGCGATGACCCTTCAAGACCCCTGCCCCATGTACCATTCTGCTGCTGCACTGGAACCTACCAAGTACCTTGACGACCGTCGCCGTGTACCACTACTTCCTCTACATCACGTCGAACTTGATCTGCTCCGAAAATGTACGCTTCGAAGGTATGACCGCCCGTGAACGATGCATGTGTTGTATGAGATGCTCGTGTTTGCACCGTGTCCGAATTGTTTCGTGCATGTTCCTCGTTTACCGTGCCACCGTCGCGTGGGGACCCGGTAACCGGGATCACCCCATCATCTCTTGCATGTTTCGCACATCTGCACACTTGTTCTTTTGCACCGGCATCTCAACGAGTTACCGGAACCGGAATGTTGCCGTGGCATCATTTCCGTTTTCGCCGCCGTGGCACCCCTTTCTTCCGTCATGGCGACAAATGCTTCATATCATATTATATGCCTATGTTTTCATAAAATTGCATACAACTTGAATATGTCATTCTCATGCATGTTAAAAACATTTAAATTGTTGTTTGCATTAAAAATTGCTAAATGACATGCTAAAATGATTTATTTCATAACTAAATAACCGTAGCTCCGAATTAAATAAATTATATATGAAACTTGGTCTAGAAAAATGTATAAATTAACATGATGCACTTTCTTTTGCTGTTTAACAACATTAAAATGGTGTTTCATTCAGAACAGTACCAATTTCGATATATGCACATGGGGTTTTTCCGGAATTGTTATGTGTTGTTTCCGGCCTCATTTAAATTGCCTAGATAGGTAGTTTAATTATGCTTCATCTCTTGCCATGATCAACAACATTTGATCTTGTTGAGTACTTATACGGGAGTGAACTAAATGAATTGAATGTGGAGTTTGCTTCACGTAATATGTAGTATTGTTTGGTGCACTTTGCCATGCCATGCCTATTTAAACCGGACATGCATCATACTTGGTTGTGCATTGTGCCATGTCTATGTGATGTTTGTTCACCATGTTGTTTGCTTCTTTCCGGTTGTGTTTCTTCTCGATAGTTCCGGTTTCGTTGCGATTGTGAGGATTCGTTCGACTACGTTGGTTCGTCTTCTTCATGGGCGCGTTCTTCTTCCGAGCGGAATTTCAGGCAAGATGATCATGACCTTGGATATCTCTACTATCTTTGCTTGCTAGTTGTCTCGTGGCTATCGCTATGTCGCGCTTCCTACCACATATATGTCAGCCTCCCATATGTCATGATACAGCCTCTAACCACCCTTACCCAGCAAACCATTATTTGGCTATATTACCGCTTCGCTCAGCCCCTTTCTTATAGCGTTGCTAGTTGCAGGTGCTCTTGCAGGTTGTTCCATATTGGGACATGGATATGTTGGGATATCACAATATCTCTTATTTAATTAATGCATCTATATACTTGGTATTGGGTGGAAGGCTCGGCCTTTTGCCTAGTGTTTTGTTCCACTCAAGCCACCCTAGTTTCCGTAATGCTGATGTTATGATCCATGTTTAGCGTTCCTAACATGCTCAGGGGAATGGGACCCTCTTGACAGTTCGCTTTGAATAACCGCTTCCAGCAAGGCCCAACATTGGTTTTAACATTTGCCAACATAATAATACTGAACTAAATATTTAATTGGCATAGGGCGTCATGAACCCGAGGATTCTTAATTCAACATAATACAGGTGGGCCAGTGCCGATGGTGTTGGTCCGAATCGGGCGGCCTGCGGGGCCACCACGAGGAAACTCGAGGATCTGGTTTTACTCGTAGCTTGTCCCATCCGGTCGTGGCCTGAGACGAGATACGCGCGGCTATTATCAGGGTGTCGGCACGCCGGGAGGTCTTGCTGGAATTGTGTTACCATTGTCGAAATGTCTTGTGCACCGGGATTCCGAGGATACTTCGGGCTATCTCGAGGTTGAGGTATTTCCACCGCAGCTTGTGTAGGCTTGTGATGGGCCAGGTTGGAACACCCCTGCAGTGTTAAAATCTTACGCGAAGCCGTGCCCGCGGTTATGTGGCACTTGGATATTTTAACCTTCGGTTGTAGAAAACTTGACACTAAATCCTAATTAAAATACACCAACCGTGTGCATAACCACGACCGTCTCTTTTCGAGGAAGTTCGAGAAGAGAACACGGTGGGGTTATGTTTGACTCGTAAGTAGGTGTTCAGGATCACTTCTTGATCATTTGTAGTTTGCGACCGTTTTGCGTAGATGCTCTTCTTATTCTTGTACTCGTAAGTTAGCCACCATATAATGCTTAGTGCTTGCTGCAACCTCACCACCTTACCCTTCCATACCCATTTAAGCTTTGATAGTCTTGTTACCCATGGTTATG
>CM077664.1:79379484-79444484 GCA_039707655.1 Elymus sibiricus
GCAGAACGGGCAGTACGTGGACACGGGAAAAAAGTGCCCGACGCCCGTCGTGGACGGAACTGGACGCGTGCCATGGAAAACTGGGCAAAACCACCGACGAGCCACCGACGCGTACACGGACTCGTACACGGATCCAAACCGGGCGGTACGAGGACACGGGAAAAAACATGCCCGACGCCCGTCGTGGACGGAACTGGACGCGCGCCATGGAAAACTGGGCAAAACCACCGACGAGCCACCGACACGTACACGGACCCGTACACGGAGCCAGACCGGGCGGTACGGGGTACGGGAAATAACGGCCCATACGCCATGGAAACTGGGCCAAAACTGGCTAATGAACGGAAGGAAACGGTGCCATGGCAGCGAAAACGTGTGTCATGGCACGAAAACGCTGCCGCGGCAGCATTTCAAAACAGTGTACCCCTCCTTCACAAACTGAAGGGCAGGGGTCCCAAGGGGGGCTAAAACCCTCGGGTATAGTAGGGAGGAGGGGTCCTCCCGGTTGGGCGTAGGGAACTCGGGCTGTTTTTCGTAGGAAAAACACCCGTTTCTCCCGTAGCCCAATTCGTTCCCAACGTTGCCTCGGATGTCCCGTTGTTATGCCATCACGAGAGTGGTGGCCCGGTCCGCCGCTCGGCTCGGGGTGTGGACTGTTGTCGGCCACGCCGGCGGCCAAAGCCCGGGCGCCCTAGGTGCCCCCGGTGGCCGTCGTCGGCACGGCCGGTACCCGCGCGCCGAAAGGCGTGTCCCTCGGGGCACTGCGCTGCAACGGCCTGCGGGCTCCCCATCCGACCCGTCTTGAAACACGGACCAAGGAGTCTGACATGCGTGCGAGTCGACGGGTTCTGAAACCTGGGATGCGCAAGGAAGCTGACGAGCGGGAGGCCCTCACGGGCCGCACCGCTGGCCGACCCTGATCTTCTGTGAAGGGTTCGAGTTGGAGCACGCCTGTCGGGACCCGAAAGATGGTGAACTATGCCTGAGCGTTGCAAAGCCAGAGGAAACTCTGGTGGAGGCTCGAAGCGATACTGACATGCAAATCGTTCGTCTGACTTGGGTATAGGGGCGAAAGACTAATCGAACCATCTAGTAGCTGGTTCCCTCCGAAGTTTCCCTCAGGATAGCTGGAGCCCATTACGAGTTTTATCAGGTAAAGCCAATGATTAGAGGCATTGGGGATGCAACGTCCTCGACCTATTCTCAAACTTTAAATAGGTAGGATGGCGCGGCTGCTTCGATGAGCCGTGCCACGGAATCGGGTGCTCCAAGTGGGCCATTTTTGGTAAGCAGAACTGGCGATGCGGGATGAACCGGAAGCCGGGTTACGGTGCCCAACTGCGTGCTAACCTCGAACCCACAAAGGGTGTTGGTCGATTAAGACAGCAGGACGGTGGTCATGGAAGTCGAAATCCGCTAAGGAGTGTGTAACAACTCACCTGCCGAATCAACTAGCCCGGAAAATGGATGGCGCTGAAGCGCGCGACCCACACCCGGCCATCTGGGTGAGCGCCATGCCCCGATGAGTAGGAGGGCGCGGCGGCCGCTGCAAAACCCGGGGCGCGAGCCCTGGCGGAGCGGCCGTCGGTGCAGATCTTGGTGGTAGTAGAAAATATTCAAATGAGAACTTTGAAGGCCGAAGAGGAGAAAGGTTCCATGTGAACGGCACTTGCACATGGGTAAGCCGATCCTAAGGGACGGGGTAACCCCGGCAGATAGCGCGATCACGCGCATCCCCCGAAAGGGAATCGGGTTAAGATTTCCCGAGCCGGGATGTGGCGGTTGACGGCGACGTTAGGAAGTCCGGAGACGCCGACGGGGGCCTCGGGAAGAGTTATCTTTTCTGCTTAACGGCCTGCCAACCCTGGAAACGGTTCAGCCGGAGGTAACAGCAGGAGGTATGTAAAGGAGGCTGCCGCTACCGGCGCCGGCATATTTGTGATCCATGGTTTCACACATCATGAGGAGCCTACACAAAAAATTTCATAATTTTTGGAGCTATACAAATTTTTCTATGAATTTTGGAAGAAAAACCATATTTAAGCATTTTCTGGAAATTAAAATAAAAAAGGAAAATCCTTTTTCCCGCCGTTGACCCGACCCCGCCGGCGGTTGACCGGCCAAAACTTGCCGGCAGCGAGGTCACTGGCATCGCGGTCGGTACCTACGTGACCACTACGACGAGGCGCACGCCATAAACCTATTAGATGGCTGAGCGAAGCTCTAGGGTCACCTCGCCGGCGGCCATGGCGGACGCGGCGGCGCGGCGAACGGCGGAAACGCCAAACGGCAAGTTTGCCGGCTACAAGAAGGGCAACAAACGATTATACGGGCTCTAGTGAACACGACAGGGCAGTTAATCAAACGAAAAAGGGTCCTTAACGACCTTGGCTCCGTGCGCGGCGGCTCTGGCAAGGCGGAGCTTGCCGGCGACCAGCGTTCCGGCCACCCTGGCATGACAAAGGCGAGGCTGAGGGCAAGGACGTAAACAGGAGCTCATCATGGTTACGATGCGCACGCTGGTTGAGCTGGATATGGAGCGGAGGTACGAGCTTGACGGTGATGGCGGCTGCGGCGGCGAGCTCCAGCGGCGGCAACGGCGTTCCGGTGCGTCTGGGACTCGGCTACAAAAACAAGCAGGCCGACCATGACCA
The DNA here is from genome assembly GCA_039707655.1 of Elymus sibiricus. NCBI lineage: Eukaryota > Viridiplantae > Streptophyta > Magnoliopsida > Poales > Poaceae > Elymus > Elymus sibiricus. The sequence goes on from CM077664.1 coordinate 79,382,139, forward strand.
CAACATCAAGATGAAAATGACAGTGAAGAAAAAGGATCAAAACACTCACCGGAGCGAGCTATCTTCGGTGATGAGCTTGCGGCGGCGCTGGCGTCGGCCGCGAGGAAGAAGATGGCGCGCCGGGCGCTACAGGCGACGCGAGGTGCTGATTTATGGCTCAGAAGAAGCGCAAGAGCGTTGCGGAGCTTGTGGCAGGACAACACGGTGAATGGTGGAAGGACGACGGCGTATTTCACCAGCGGGCGGAGGGCGACGGCGGTGATGGAAAAGGAGAAAAGTCGATGACGACGACGGTCGGGGCTTTTATAGGCGACGTTAACCCATGAACTGATGACACGCGACTCCAACGATGCTTGGAGAAGCTAGAGGATGGCACAGGCATGACTAGAAGCCGGCCGAAGGACGGCGGCGCGTCGGCAAAGCCAGCAATGGCGGCGGCCTATAGGTTGTCTACTGTAGCACCCCCTTTCCATTTAACCTTTTCTGAATTTAACAAAATACTCACAAAATTGCATAGAAACTTAAAAATCTCCAAAAATGAAAGTTGCTCAAAATTTTATGCTCTATAACTTTTCTTTTTGAACCACATCCAAATTCTGCATAGATTTTGAAATGCAAGATAAAATTTGAAAAAGGGACAAAACCCTAATTTTGCCATTTTAGAATTCCTTTTAAATTTGCATAAGAACTTAAAAATCTGCAAAAACAAAGTTTGCCCAACTTTTCAAAACCTATACTTTTGCTTTAGAAATCATTTTCAAATTCTGCATAGTTTTTGAATTAGAAGTTTAAAATCAAAAAGGGGCAAAATTTTGGATTTGAATCTTTTCAAAATTACTTTAAACTTTATAAGGAAACTTGAAATTTTTTGAATACCAACTTTGTACATCTTGACAAGATCTACGAACTTGCTTTTGGTGACACCCTCAAATTTTGCTTAGATTTTGAATTATAGAAAAGGGGGTAAAAGATAGAAATGAAATTTAGGGTTTTCTGGAAACTCAATTCAAACTTATTTTGATTCAAATCTTAATTAGTGATTAACTAATGATCACAAGTATCATTCAAGAGCACAATTAAGCCAAGTCACACATGATCCACTTAAACACAAGCAACCTATAAATAGAAACTCGTTTTATTGAATGCATGTCAATGTCATCTAATTATGAATGCTTGCAATGCATATGATGACATGGCAGGTTTTAGTTGCTTAAAACCAAAGGTGTTACATCGACGGATATGATATGAGAAGGTCTGAGCTGCTATTTATCTTGTTCCAAGTGACACTAGAGTTCTGAAGATTTATCTTTTGAAAAACTATAAATGCTACATGATGAGTTCCTATATGACAAAGCTTGAATTCCTACCACACCCATATATACATGCTACTAGACTAGGAAAACCTCCACATATATTTACTGCTTGTATTTGTATTGAGTGTTGTCAAGTTTTGTTGACCCTTAGAAACTTGTCATGCGGTTAAAATCAAGATCACGTACACTCCATCCAAATATGCTGCTTCTAACTGAAAGTACGCAACAACATGCTTTCTATTTAGATCCATCCAAAAATGTTCTACTCCTACACTAGAAGTGAACACCAAAAAAAATATCCTTGATAGGTTTTCCATCCACCCATTTAGCCCAATGCCATTCAGTAAATGCTCCAATGTTCTTATTGTTATCTCTCTAAAGTACCATTATAAAAAGAGACTTGGGCTATGTAGAAAGAAATAAAGAAGAATGGACAAGTGTCCAAATAAAGAAAAAGAGAAAAAAAGAGAAAGAGAAAAAATATATATATATAGTGTAGCCTAAGTTCTCTCAAATATTTCCTAATTCCAAAGGAGAGGTATATTTCGTCAAGGAGCAAAGTAGAATTAGGCTTTCACCCTCACCACCATCTACACCCTTCATAACCACTGCCAGCACATATATCCACTCTACATACATTTCCACACACATGCACATCTTGATTTGATTGTATGACTCGTTTCTCTGGATCTATTGTTTGACTCTACAATATATGCTTTGCAAGTATGTATATGTTGTCTCCACACCTATGAGCTCCACATAAGCCTTAGTTGTAGGATGAGAGAGAAGGCACAATGTTATTCTGCCTTAGTCCAAAAATACCATATATTTTTAAGAGAGAAGACATAACACCATTATTGCCTTGGTGAGGATCCACAAATACCACAAACGAGAGACTTGAGAGGGTCATACAAAGGAATCTCTGAGTTTTATTTTGAAAACTTACAAAAACTCCAGAACAATGGTTGAACGAAGAGCTTGAGACATAGTGCTTGATTTGACTGTTCTATCTTTCAATTGCTCAAGACCCAAGTGAAGGCTACAAGCCCCATGGTTGAAAGTAATATGGGTAGCTTTGAAAGTCAGAATAGTTTACTCCAATCTAGAGGAGAATTCTTGTTTGAACGCATGTGTACTTTTGAGGCATGAAAGCATTGATGCAGCTCCTGATCCATTGCAGGGGTTAAACCAGAAAAGGACCAGAATCACCAAATAAAAGTATCTCAAATGATGAAATGAAGTGAACCATTGCATATAGCTCATCGAGACACGTGAAATGGAGTTTTGGTTCACCCAAATCGGAGTCCAGACGACAAAGTTACGCCTTCCGGAAGATTTCAAATGAGCTCCAAGAGCAGTCCGAAGTAAACTGGTCACCTAGGACACATACGAACTCCATTTGGGGTGATCCAGGATGAGTTGGAAAGCTAACAAAGAGATCTATCATCCCACAAATATGAGCCCATTTGGGCCCAGGGATGGGGCGGCCACCTCCTCCTTAGGGCGGACGCCCTGTTGGGTCCACCTGTCAGACTCTGCTTCGTAGGTCAGTTTCTCACCACCATTGAGGTCTAATATCAATCATTGATCAAGGTCGGTTTGATCTAAGGGCTGCGGTTCATCCCCAAGCAAGGCTCTGGCCCCTGAGACAAAGCATCCCTGAAACCCTAAATCATAATCTCTTATTCAGAGGATGAGGCGTCCCATGAAAGGATGACCTCCCAACACCAGGAGAATTAGGGCTAAACTTTCCAATGTAGTAGATTAGTTCTAATCGAGAGTTAGGGAGAGCGGAGCTGCGCTCCAGTTCTATAGAAGTCTTCAGAGATTCGGTATGTCTTTTGATCTACTCTTTGTAAGACTTATGCTTTAATATGTATTTATCTTCTCTATTTACTTTTATGCATATCTTGTGATTGGTTAGTATAGTTGTTATACTTTGGCATGGGATCTCCGCTCGCATTGAGTGCTCTAGTTATCGTACGTGATTAGAGTAGTAAATAGTATAGACATGGTGTCTAGCCTATAGGTTACCTGAGATTGCACCCAATCCTATGGATTGTTATGGTAGCCCTAGGGTAGTGACAATCCTGATGGCCGACGTATTCCACCTCGTTCGGGTTGGTGTTTGTAGGACCGTAGTCAGAGCTTCCTAGCCCCTTTCTCGTCCCTTTCTATGGCTAGTGTTCTGATGTCCCAAAGTGCTATTGTGTGATTGCTATGTCTATCCATCATCTGTTACCTTAGAACACAAGTAATAGAGAAGTATATAGGAACCTTGATCTCTCCCGTTGTCCTCTCGCTTTAGCTAACTACTCATATATCATAGAATTCTCATGTGTGTGTCGCTATTCATAACTCCTATCATATATCATTTACCTATGCTTTAGTCTAGTTGATTTACTAAGTTAGTAGATACATGATGGTGAATTATCAGATTCTTTAATCCTTGCTTCCCTGTGGTAAAATATAAATAACGATACCTAGAATACTCTTGGTAAAATGCTACAATGGTATTTTGTGCGTTTGCGGAATCTTTCATATTCTATTTGCACTTAATAAATACCAACAGGCACGCGGCTGCCTACCTGTCCGCGTCGCAAGCAGCTGCTGGATGCCTAGAAGCCGCACGCCCTCGCTATAAAAGCCGGAGCCGTCATCGTCCCTCTCTTTTCCTTCTCTGCCTCACCGCCGATGACCTCCCTCCACCGGTGAAATTCATCGCCTATGCTTCATCTCCGCCTGCTCCATCTCACAGTTAGCCTCGCCATGTCCTCGCGCTTTATTTGAGCCTATTCGCGCCGTCTATCTTGGCCGGAGCAGCCCGTGCGCGCCGTTTTCCGTCGTGGCTACGTCGCCGTGCTCCGCCGCCTCTCCCTTTTCGCTGGAGACCGCCCCCGTGTCCGGGAATCGCGAGCCCGACGTCTCCTCTGCTCCAAATCACGCGAAGGACCTCGCACAAGAATTCGACAAAACCCAGGGGGTTTTCTGCGAAGTCATAGACTCAGGTGAATAGTACCAGAAGGACCTATTTGTAGATGTTTTGCTGAATCTTTGGAAATTCATATCTAGAGTTTGGTAACTCCAATTTTGGTGAACCAAATTTTGTTGTGCTCCTTGAGATGTCTAGTTTTTATTAAAAATATGAAACATGCCATGTTTAGTAGTAAAATAATTAGTTATGATTTATGTCTTTTAATTATGCTTAAAAGGGGGAAATTCATATCTCTTGCTATGTAGCTCCAAATGTCTTGAAATTTTAATAGTGTGCTCATGATGCTATGTGTGTGCTGTAGTACAAATTTTATGTTCATTGGATGCCATATGACTGAGTTTTTAATCTATCTTGTTTGATGCTTATTAAATGGTTTATAATAAAAATAAAAATGCATAAATATAAAATGTGGTTCCACAACCTTTGTTTGATGGTGTTAGGTCATATTGATACATAATATGGCTATGCGTTTATAGAAAGTGTTGAGTTTCCTATTTATCTTGCTCTCACATGCTTAATTACAATTAAGATTTATCTTTTGCATAGTAATTAATTTATATAACCTGAGCATGTGAAATTTATACAGTAATCATATCTTGTCATCACCAGTCTCTCATAAAAATTTGGGATTAATTTGATAACTTTTAAATATATCCTTAATTATAAACTTTAATTATTAGTTAATAATTACTAAAATGATTAGCATAAATCATGAAATAACTTGGGTGCTTTCTATGTTAGAATCTTGTTGGTCCATATTAGTTCAATTCTTTCATGATGGATAACTAAATAAACTTGTTAGTTAATTAAAGTGCTTATGTTTGATCTTAATTGCTTCTTAGATGCAACCTCGTGGGTAAAACTTTTGGGTTATGCATGTATCTCCATGTCAATGTCTTAGTCATCTAAGTATAATGTCTTTTGTAAGGACTTGAAAGCATATGATGATGTGACTCACATGGTCTTGCTTAGCTCATTAGGGTTTAAGAGATTGAAAGCATAACTTAGGTGTTAAGGCTCACTTAGTGTTAATCTTATACACCTGAATTAATTTATGATCTTATGATTTATATGAATAAGTCATTAACCTATAACTAATCATGTTTGCATGATAGATTTATTAAGTGGTTTGTGAATGACATGCTTTCTAATACTTAAGTTAAATTATGTACTCTACTCTCATCTTGTATGGCTTTTATAAAGTAATATGCAATACTTTCTTGATAGGTTCATGTTTGGCTTGTTAATCAAATAATTAGGAGGTCTTGTGAAGTGTAACCCTAGATATACTTGTTAAGAAGGTTTTGTTGGCTTGCAACTTTATCGTGAAGGAAAGTTGTACTCACGTTAGTTTATCTTGTTATGTTTTCACCGATGCACCTTCATGCATCATGTCATGCATTCCATCATGCTAAAGCATGCATCATTTATATGCGTGTAGTACATACGAAAGTGAGACGGTTCGTGTTGAGCAAGTGTCGAAGAGGTTGGTGTTGGTCAATCTTCGGAAAGATGTTGTCCATCCGTGGAGTTACTGCCAAATTTGACCCCTATGGTCCTTCTATGGAACTAACTTCTCAACGCAGGCAAGCCCCGGACATACAACCACTCTTCTATTTTATAAATGCTTTATTACACCTTAAGTCTAGTGTATTGTGCATTAAGTTAAGTAGGAGTTGGTTGATACCGTTGCTGCATGATTACCTTGATCTACATTTTTATCCAGATGATACCCCACTAGTATGTGTAGGTCGAACTCTTATGCTTAGCAATGCTTAGACTTCGGTAGAAGTCGAATGATGGTTTCATCGTTCACGAGACATAGGTTTACACTTTCTCTTCTGGCCTGATGACGGGTCATGAGAGCATATGAATATGAATATGGTAATGTTAAGCTGAGACCGGACCGTAACTTGCATCGGGAATGGAGTCTCGATGTAATGTTTCCGTCTGTGTCGATTTAGGACCACGGTTGTTGGCCCTTGGATCAAGAACTTTTGTAGTACTAGCCACATGCCTGTGGTAAGCCCTACCTCAGCTATTCTATCACGAGAATGGCTAACCTCACACTGGGAGGGGACAGATGGCGGGAGTAGCGTGTACCCCCCTGGCTGGGAGTTGGATGGTGGAGTACTGTGCTCTCGGGTGGCGATGGACCCGTTCTGGTCTTGGAGGATCCGGGGGTAGGGTTGATATATGTAGGTTGGACCGGCATATATCGTGTGGTTAGGAAGCCCCAGCTGAATTGCCCCGCGGGCGAGAAAGCAGCGAGGATACGGCGGCGCACCGGCGAAGCAGGAGGTGGCGACGCCCTAATGGTCGGGGTACTGTAGCAGTTCCCCTCCCATAATTTCTGACTTTTACTGAATTTTGTAAATTACTCTCAAATTGAAACTGGAAAATCTTAAAAAAATAAGAATTGTTTAACTTTTCAATATCTACAACTTTGCTTTTTAGACCAAATTCAAATTCTGCCTTAGTTTGGTGTTTGTATGTGACCTACATAGTTATACTAAGCCTCTACAGTTTCGAAACAAACAAAACCAGGGGCATGATTACAAAATTTGTCCCCTATTATTTCTTCACTTATTGCATTTTCTGTTACAGAGAGTGACAACAGGGAACAAGATGGTTGCCTCATCATTTTTGCTAGATGGGTGAGGTTATATTTAACGCATTAGACACGGCGGTGACTGTGTTGCCATCTCAGTCCTATGTACATGGCACCGGCTATTGGGAAACACGTATCAATCTATTAGAAACTTCATCGTGTTATTTCGTGTTTACTTATTTTGTGGTTGCCTCAGCAATGCTTAGTGTTCTTTGAATGTGTATAATGTTACCAACTATGTACCTGTCTACCTTGTTGTTAACTCAGTTGAATTTACATTAAAGGATTCAATATATATTTTCCAACATAAACTTACATGTGTCTGCTAGAGCCCGCGCGCGCGCCTTCCACTATAGTACAAGCAAGAATGAAGAATCCTTCCCGCGCAGGTGGCCTTAGGCTGTCTCTGTCCAACATTAAACTCCGCCTGTCGGGCAGATCGCTAATTATCTAGTAGCTGGCATCCAATGGTGGACTGTGGACGTAATCAACTCTGTGCTGGACGTACGGCTTGCCTACGTACATCATGGCCCTGGATGAGATGCGAGACGACGTGCTTTCATCTTGCTGGAGCAGAGAAGACGATTAATGGTGCATTCTGTCACTCGTCAGATGAGTCTGCTGACCATATAATGGCTCCCTGCCCTTTTGCACAAGACTTCTGGTACAAGGCCTTGTTTAGATTGCTTCAAAATTCCAAGTTTTTACACCTTCTCTATCACATCGAATCTAGGGACACATGCATGGAGCAGTAAATGTAGATAAAAAATAACAAATTGCACAGTTTGATTGTAAATAACGAGACGAATCTTTTGAGCCTAGTTAGTCCATGATTGGACAATAATTACCAAATACAAACGAAAGTGCTACAGTGCCAATTTTTTCTAACTTTTGCAATCTAAACAAGGCCCAAGGTCGGAAGTGGGGCGGCTACCCAGATCGCTCCTGCCAGCAACCTTTGGTGCTCTGTTGTCTGTTCTGCTTGAACAAATTCCGACAACAGAAGCTTCTACCTTCGGACCTTCCTCCTGTGCTGCTGAAACTGTGGAAGCACAGGAACGGCGTTGTCCTCCGTAGCATGCAACCAAGCCTTCAGCGCCTCCTACTGGCCTGCAGCAATTCGGACATGCTCTGGAGCTGCAGGCTACTGGTGGATCAGAGACCGACTGCAAATGCGTATTGTAATCTAGGAGTACTCCCTCCGTCCCAAATTAAGTGTCGTTTTGGGTTTCCGTGCCACAAGTTTGACTCGATTTCTAGAAAATACGTGCAATATTTATATTTTCAAATAATTTTGTTAAAAACTAGATTCAAAAATCTTTCCGATGATACTAATTGTGTAATATAAATATTAATATTTTTTAATATATATCTAGTCAAAGTGGTTTCTCGAGAAACGAGAACGACACTTATTTTGGGATGGAGAGAGTAATGCCGATCATCCTCCGTATGATCCTATAAACTAGGGCAACCAGACCTTGTCGGCAGAGAAAGACAAAATCAGGCGAGCTTGAAGTGAAGGGGTGGGGCGCCTACTTCGTTTGGTGGTGGGCTATCCGTGTACAGTATAGGTACAGCACACACGCATTGATGCACCCGGACGGCCGGGCCCTCAGGTTCATCTGCGTCGTCGTTTGTTGCCAGAACCCAGCAAGATGGTCGCTAGTCATTCTTCCTCCTCTCGACTCTTCTAGGTGCTACAGTTGAGAGAGGGCGAAAAGAGGGCGACTGGGATCCGGCGCCGATTTCCTCTGTTCCTCCTCCACTCCGGCGGCCAGTTCGGCGCCAGAGAGGATGGGGAACGAGGATTGAGGCGGCCGTTGTACATATTCCTACCTATTTTAGGAAGTTTAGGTCCACGCGGCGCACGGTGGGTGGAGGCGGCGCCGTCGTTATGGAATAATCTTCGCCGGCCCTTCCTCCGCCTCGCTGATTGGTGTTCTGCCAGCGGCGAAGGGCTGGGCGGCTGCTACCTCGCCAGATCTGGGCATTCCCTTGAAGCTTCGGATCTCGTCGGCGAGGACTTTTGTCCCTCCCTCGGCTTCTTCGGGAACGGCACCGGCGACGATGTCACCTCCGGCGAGGCTCTAGGGAGGTATGCCTACCGCTATTCTGGGAGATCCGGGTGGTGGTTTACATGCAACTGTTTGGGTGGTTCCTTTCCCATTTCGGTTGCTTCATTGTCTGTCGACTTGGGGATGCCTGCGATGCTTGCGGCGTCAAATCCCAAGTTCCTTGGCGGTGAGATGGCCAGTGGCCATCTTCTATGGCTCGAGCGTTCAACGGTTCTACGGCATGCTCATTTTGGCATGCTACTCGTTGTGCCAATGAAAAACCTTGATGTTTCTTCGTCGGGAAGGGCATTGGCTTCAAGCTGCAACCTCGGTGTGCACTGCTGCTCGTCGAGGGGCTCCTCCAATCGCCGGCGACGAAGACAACCGGGAGACCCTTGTATGGACCAATTTGTAATTTTCTTTGTTCAAGGGTGTGTTTGTATGAGTTGCCATGTAAACCTTGATTTATATGTGTGAAATATAATCCCGGTTTTCTCAAAAAAAAAAGCAAGATGGTCACTAGTCGCTCCATCATCATCACAATGGCTGGCTCTGGGCCTGGGGTCAAGACGTCGCTGAACCTTGCTGGTAGAGAGAGAGAAACAGGCGAATGGGTGTCCGGCGAGCGGCGACACGCGTCGCCTCTCTAGCTGCTCATGAGTCAGTGTGTCCTGTTCCTATGATTTGTGGCTGTGTCGACAGTGGATGCACAAGTCAGCGCTAGCAGCTCATGGCCATCACAATATAACAGTGCCTGAGTGCCCCACACGGCCCCACCTTTATTGTCGGAAGGAAATAACGGATACGAGCGTTCGGCGAGGCGCACTGCCTCTGATGTGGATGATATACATATCTCACATATTATAGTTATTCCATATTTATTCTCCAATCACGGATACACAATGGGTAGCGACTTTTATTTTGGAACCAAGAGAGTACTTAGTTTTCTCTCTGCTCTAGTGGAGTGATAGGTGATATATATCGAACACCACGCAGTGAACACCGTACCTTTCTAACACCCTGATAAATTTGCAGAGTCAAAACGATTCACATTAGAACACCCCGATGAACTTGCAGAGTAATAACGATTCACATTATTGGAGCTGCCCTGACAATGACAATGGACCAAGCAATAACTAATGCAATTATAAGGCAGTCGTCCTCGTCCCTCCCGAGTGGCTGGTGGTTGGTGCCTATGTGGGAACGGAGCAGACGAGATGGATCCGGGCGCTCACACATTGTGATGGCCTGGCGTGCTTAGCGGCTGCTACTGCTAGTACGTCCATCCATCTCTTTCTCTTGCGACAAGCCTCAGCGATGTCTTGACTTGACCCCAGGCCGAGTCCGGGAGCCAGCCTGATGACGAGTGGGACCATCTTTCCGGGTTTTCCGGCAACAAAAGGACGACCCAGACGACCATAGAGGACTGGGGAGGGTCCGGGTGCATCACTGCGCCTGCTGTACATCTACTGTGCATCGTACATGGGCAGCGCTGGCCATTCAGTGCGCACCACCAAACGAAATGAATTTGCGTTAATGTTCAAGCTCACCTGCTAGCGTCGACTTGACTTGAACGGCGCACGGGTCCGATCCATGGAACTGGAAGGCAGACAGGTTCAAATTCCAGCTCATCACCAAGCTATTACGTTCGAAGAACAGTCAATTCCTCGGCGGAGAACGAAGATCGATCTTCGGGTCCGATCTTGTATCCCATGGACGGACGCGGCCATCGCCGCAGCCACAGCCACAGCCACAGCTTCTTTTTAATGAAGGAAAGGTTTTATCAATTCATAGTCATTACATTTGGTTGATATAATAAAAGTGAATACACTTCTGACTTGTCATAACACAAAACAAGCCTGACACTCAATTCTAAAACTAGATCGCCATTCATGGGAAAAATGTCATAGACGCTTGCAAAACAAATTCAGTAGTCTTCTCGTCTTCGGCCCTTTTGACATAGAAATGTTTAGTAAAATAGGTTCTCCGAGTTATAAAAATTGGTGAAATATCTATAATACTCTTCTTTTTTTTTCCTTTTCTCACATGGAGACTCTGTTAGGACCTCTAGCAAGATAAGATAGGCCAAGTTTATGAGGAAAAAAATGATAAGATAGATATCAACTTTTTGATAAATAAAATTGTTAGCTCTCATTCATCGCATCCGGGAATCGTAGAAACCACAGTATGTTTGGTACAATTATATTGGTGATCTCGCAGTTACGGATCCATAATCTGATTATAAGCGTATAAAAAAAAAAGCCTTATTTACCGTTCGGTCCTTCGCCACCTCCCAGCTCGGCCAGTGCCCCAAACCCCGTGATTGTGAGATCCAGTCCAACGCTCCAACTAGAAATCAGCAGCCAGCAAGCATAAGCCCATAACTCGTCTGTTGCCCAAGGACACTATCCATCAGTGCGACGCAGCAGAGAGCACACAAAACATAGCCACCGTACCGTACCCCAGCTAGCCCGGCCCCCGGAGACGGCGAGAGCGAGACCAACCATCACTCTATCGGTCGCCGGCCGGCCGGCCGGCGGGCGGGAAGGAGGGAGAGAGAGCCAGTGAGACACATCAACTTACACCATGACCGAGCTAGCGGCTGGCGCCGTGAGCTCACTGCTGCTCGTCGTCCGCAACGAGCAGCTGCTCCTTGGCGGCGTCCAGGACGACGTGCAGTTCATCAAGGAGGAGATGGAGAGCATGAAGAGTTTCCTGGCGCACCTAGCCCGGAGCGCGCCCCCCGGCGGGGAGCACGACGAGCAGGTGCGCACCTGGATGACCCAGGTGCGGATGCTCGCCCAGGACTGCCACAACTGCATCGACCTCTACCTGTACAGCGGGAACCCCCACATCCACCGCACCAAGGGCAGACTCCGGCGCTACCTCTGGTGGGTTTACTGGCACCTGCGCAAGCTGCTCGCGCAGCACCGCGCGGCGGTCCAGCTACGCCAGCTCAAGGACCGGGCACGCGACGTCGGTGAGCGGCGGCTGCGGTACGGTGTGGAAGTCCCGTCCAAGTCCGCTGCAGCGGGGCGCTCGCCTCCTGCAGCTACTAGGCTGATGTTAGCAGGTGACTATGCTGCCGAAGATGAAGATGATGAAGAAGACGGTGACGATGACCAACAATCGACGACTGATCATTCCGCCTTGTTTTCTCGCACTCTGGACGACTATGTCAAGGCGAAGCTATTTGAATGGAGAAAAACATTTCGTCCAAGTGCTGACAAGACGATGTCCATCGTCATCGTGGCGCCGGCCAGAGATCCGGATGTCCTCCGTCTTGCATTTGAAAATATGGTTTTCCATCCGGGCTACAAGTACAATCGCGACAACCATCTCGCTGTCTTGATCGATATCCCGGCGCTCCACCCGAACTATTCACCACTGCGACCCAAGGAGGTTCTCTTCTACATCTTGCGCCAGCTGAAGCATGAGCAATCTCAATCCCAAAAGCAAGGCACAGATCAAGGCGAAGGGGAGGAGGAGGGTTACTTCAGAAAATTCCGTATTTATTGTGAAAAAAAGAGGGTGTTGAAAAAAATCAAGGAAAACATAAAAAGGATGAAGATTGATGAAAAGTTTGACAAGATCAAGAGTGATATTCAAACCCGATCATCCAAGGGCCAACAAAAGAACTCCATGGATCAGCAGGACCTACACGTACTCCTTAAGCAGCTGCTCCGGACATCTGCGGCTGCATCTCAACAGGACCAATTGAAGAACAAAGGCATTCCTAAATTATCAGCAGCAGACAAAACCATCATTACCAAAGTAGCCGTGAAACTTAAGGAACGTATGGAAGAAGATGAACAAGGAGGAGCAGGCAGCGAAGGGGGAGTTGGCAGAGGAGTAGAAAACGAAGCATTACAAGAAGATTGTGAAGGAGCAGTAAAAGAAATATTAGAAGAAGAACGTGGAGAAAAAGAAACAGTAGAAGGAGGTGGGGGAGACATAGAAGGAGGAGCAGCAGGAAGAGGAGAAATATTAGAAGAAGAACACAGAGGAGAAGATGATGAAGATGAAGATGAAGATGAAGATGATGATGATGAGGAGGAGGAGGAGGACGACGATGACGATGACGACGAGGAGGACAGTTCTGACGACTATGACAGTTATGACGACTACGACAGTGAAGAAGAAGAAGAGCTGCAATCAGGCCCGATTTATCTCCATGAAAATCAGTATGTACACATCCTGCAGCAAGTGTTCCTGAAGACTATCACCAGCAACAAATCCTCATCCAAGCAAGCTACAGATACTGTGTTGGGAGAGGATCAAAATAAACAAATGATCGACAAGTCAAAGGAAGAGAACTTACTAGAGCCGCAGGAAGGCAAACATGACAAAATGCAAGAGACAGCTCAAAACACAGAAGACATTTTCACAGGAATAGTGGAGCAGAAAATGGATAAAATGAAGTATGAATTCAAAGAGCAACTCAAGATCAAAGGGCTCGTGGACGATATTAAACGTCAATTGAAGAAGAAATGTCCCCTGTTTATCCTCAAACTTGATAACAGGGTGGATTTACCCAAATGGGAGGATACCAGCAATGCTTTGACCCTGTTAGAATGCAGCGCTGATGTCCTGATTGTAACCACCGCAAAGGATATTCAGCAAGCAAAAGAATATTGCTGTCCACAGAATGAGCCTATAGACTATTCTCTTGCTGGCCTCTACTATGATACAGTGCTCGAGATCACTAAGCAGCGGGAGAAAGAAGAGAATTATGACCCCCAAATTATCCGCAACATCCTGGGGCAGTGTGAACCAAATGAATTCTGCATGAAGCTATTCACTCATGCTTTGTACGTTAATCCCAAGAGGAGCAATGAGGAGTTAAACAGCCTGCTTAGGATCCTAAAGACTTCACCAAAATCATATGGCGTCCTTGCCAAGAAGATGTTGAAGTTCTCTTACACCGACATGCCTAAAGAATACAGGTCCTGCTTTCTGTACCTAGCTATCTTCCCTCCAAGACACAAGATCAGGCGGTCCACTCTGATTGGACGGTGGGTAGCAGAAGGCCTGATATTCAAGGAAGATTGGCCCAGTTCTGTGCGCCGGGCCAACCGATGTTTCGATGAGTTCATCAGCCGGGGCCTTGCTGATCCTGCTGAAACTGGTGCTGCAGGAAAGGTCAAGAGCTGCATAGTAGGTGATCAAGTTCATGGATTCATTACCAAGATGGCCAGAAAACAACATATTTTGGAGACACGTCTGTCACGTCACTTGGCTCGCCACTTCTCCATTTTCAATGAACTGCAACTCCGCAGCTCTGACAAAATTGATGGATTCTTCCAAAGGCTCTCTAAATCATCTCGAGTATCCCTGCTCAAGGTGCTAGATCTAGAAGGTTGTCGTCCGTGCTTTGCTGGGAAGAACAACCAGCGGTACCTCAAGGACATCTGCAGAAAGATGTTACTGCTGAAATATCTGAGCCTAAGGAGAACAGATATTACCGAGCTACCTGCGGAAATCAACAACCTCCGTGAGCTAGAGGTATTGGATATCCGGCAAACTAAGGTGCCTCCACATGCAACAGCAAAGATCCTGCTCTTGAAGCTGAAGCGTTTGCTAGCTGGTCACATCGATCGAAGTAATAATTCAAGCGATTTTGCCTCTTGTGGCCGGATTCCTCACAGGATTGACAAAATGGTAAACATGGAGATATTGTCTAATGTCAAGGCCCAGCGCAGTCATGACTTAAAAGATATTGGAACTCTGTGCCACCTGAGGAAGCTAGGTGTGGTCATCGATGATAAGGATAGTCACCTCGAGAAGTTGCTTCAGGCGATCAGTGACCTACATGAGTGTCTCCGTTCTCTGTCAATCACTACTATTCCCGTAGCCAAACCCACATCACGCGAGGCATTGGATACTACTCCTAGCAAAGTGAAATTTCCATGCATTTCTGCTACCCCTAGTCCTGCTAGTGCAGATGAGTCACCTGCAGATGGAAATGGCATTGGCTCTCACTTAAAAGACCATCCCAAGATTCTTCAGAGTTTAAGCATCAGGGGAACCACGACCACGCACAAGGGGAGTCTTCTTTCAGTCTTCATAAAAGGTAATGAAAACATACTGGCCAAGGTAACTCTAAGTGACACGCTGCTGAGCAAAGATGATCTCAAACTCCTTGCCAACCTGCCCATGTTACGGTGTGTCAGGCTCCAACATATTGCCAAACTCATGCTCACCTTCGAGAAGGATGAATTCAAACATCTCAAGTACCTTCTCGTTGAGGGCTCTGACTCTGACTTGACTGGTATCAGTTTTGTGCGTGGATCAGCACCAGAGCTTGAGAAGATGGTTCTGTCTTTCACCGGTTCTATTTCTGGAGTTCACTGGCTTCCAAAGTTGCAAGAGCTTGAGTTGAACAACAGCTGCTGTGGCGGGTCGCTATCCTCGTTTGAAGGTGCCACACAAATAGCCAAGCTGACTCTTCGTGGTACAGAGCTAGAGTAAGACGCTCTACAAAGCCTCACCAAGAACCCAAATATACGCAGTCTGGTGCTCTTGGAAGGGTCTTTCGGTGGAATACAGAACGAGACTAGGTTAGAAGAGGATGCATTCTTATGGCTCAACCTTCTTGTTGATTGCTCAGCCATCACCAAGATCGTCTTCACCAGCGGATCTGCTCCTAGGCTCGAGAAGATTGTCTGGTCCTCTTCCACATCTCTCTCCGGCATCGACAAACTTCCCAGATTGAAGGAACTTGAGTTCAAGGGTGGCCAAGCAATCCCTGATGAGGTGACAAAGGCCATTGACAAACATCAAAACAAGCCTAGTCTTAAACTTAATGGACCAGAAACTCAAGGCTAAGCAAAAGGACATGAACATGCTGGCTGACGATACTGCAACGTTCTCTTTCTGCTGGAAGTACGTAACAGTTTCACGCCGGAAGGGCCTCTAGCCTTCGATCCCGTGGTGTGGTTTGCTCTTGTGCTGTTGTGGTGGACTGCCATCTGTTCTGCTGCACATGAACGGGTGTCTATGTCCAGGGCGCATTACAATTTACAACTGAGTATGTTGTTTACTTGTTCTGCATGATTGGTTATATTTATGCTTGGATTTGAATTTGTGTGGCTTTCCTCTGTATCGAACACACATCCTATGCATTTATGTAATATAAGCGTGATGTTTGTAATAAATTTGACTTCTTATATTATATATCAATGTAAAGTGTGATATATATCAGTATGCTTTGGTTGGTTCTGCAACTTGTTAAAGATGAACTGGTTTGTGTCATGATATAGTTACCTGTAACTGTAATGTAGGCATCAGTTGATTCAAACCAGCTGAGTAGCTATTGAATTGCACTAATGCCTGCCAATGTACTTGAAGCGGAGCTTTATGCAGATTAAACCGACACGTGTGATCCACAATCTGTCTGCATCTTTTGATGATTGCCGGGCAATCGTTAGCCTGCTAGGTAAAATTGAAACTATTTTCAGCCGTAGGTTGGCAGTGTCAGACTCAGGGTTTGGCCAAGACTACCAAATTTTAGCGGCCGAAAACCAAAAGTGTAAAGGGTTGAAAATCATAATGTTAGAATGTAATTGGAACCAAAACTCTACAAAAAAAATTGAAACTGGGAAACCAGATGCAAACCAGGCTGCAGCTGCTCTGTTGCTCAATTCCTCTGTTCCTGCCTTCCTGTTCGGCTGTTCCAAGCTTCCTGTTCGCGGTTAGCTTGCTCCTGCAGTCTGCAGCCGAGCGGGGCAGGGGCGGCCACCGCTGGGGGCTGGGGCGCTGCCGCGCCGGGTAGAGGGCGGCCGGCCGACCGGCCGAGCCGCCGAGGGCGCAGCCGGCCGCCGCTCAGGCCGGAGCTGCGGAGGGCGAGGGCGGAGGTGGAGCGCAGAACGGAGAGAGTGAGCCAGCGAGGGGCAGAGCCCAGAGCAGAGACCGGAGGGAGGTAGAGAGCGACGCCCCAAATTAGCATCACGATGACACATCGTCTGCTAAATTGCATGCACGAGAATTGTGGAGGCTCCTGTGGTGGTATTTTATTAAATTACTATTACTATGATTGTCATGATCATGATTCAAACTCCAAATCTCTAGCCATTGATGTCAGTCACATATGCGGATACGCCGACCATTTAACCCAAAAGCTTAAGATCATAGAAACAATTCCGTGGTAAGCCCAACAGGAACAAAATGGAAGCAAGAAAAGGTGTTCGACATTTGCCAGTCATCATATTACTTTTGGGTCAAAACTGATAAACAATCTGGTATTTACATGGCACAAAAATATGTCCAATAAGAGCTTTGCATTGTCGACCATGGTACATTGAAGGGGGGAAAAACTCTGATTACGTTACACGTATATAGAATTTGTTAACCTTCAATATATCTCAACAATTTCTTCGAACAAAAAACCATATCCTGCACCCAACTACTGATATGCTGCACAAATCAACAGTGACCAATGTTGTTTCCTATTTCAGATGAGTGGAATCAACAAAGAAAACGTGAGATACTAGCTTGCTACAAAATCGCTCTTAAGTCCTACAAACTACGCGTGTTCTGCCGAGTGTGCTTTCTCCACCTCCTCAACATATGAATGCAACCCCCAGCTCCTAACAGGCCATAGGATGCAAGAAACAGGATGGTTGAATTTGCGACGCGTCGATGGTGGGCGCCCTGCAGACGAAAGAAATGATCTCAGTATTGTGCGAACATTTGCACAAAAATGTATGTTCACTCAAAAGAGGACTTCAGATGGATACCTGTAACAAGAAAATGAAGATGGCAGCATTTGCTAGCGACAGTGAAAAGCTCATCATGCCCCCACGCAGCTCATTTGGTAGGTACCTACAGTGATGCCAGCTTTGTAAACAGAAACTACTAGACTGTAACTTAAGCTTTACCATACTTGCACCAGTAACTTACATTGTTCTCAATCTTGCTAGTGAAGGCAAAATAAAGCCAAGACATGCATGGAAGATGCAGAACACTACCACCAGTGGTCGAATCTCCTGTTGGATGAATATAACTTCTCATTATACTTTGCATGCCAATTTCTAACTACATGTTGCGTTAGAGATATGCATGGTATACCTGGTAATCATAAGCCACAATCGACAAAGCAAGTCCAGCACCAATGTAAGCCATTGACAAGCTGTCCTCAATCCGGAAGGGAGCTGCGGCTCCATAAAACCATGGAAAACCAGCACTTCCAAGCATTCTTGATGCCAAGAAACAGGGGTAAATTACTGACAGTTGAGCATACCTTCCGTCAGCCTGTGTCAATCAACAGATCTATGAGAACAGTAGCAGAATTTTAGCCTCAAGTTTCTGAAACACTACTCATACAGAAAACCAGGCAGAAAACTAGCGGGAAGAACTGAGACTCATAACACTATGGTTGGTGCCCAGAGAAACCAAAAGGTTGAGACAGCAAAATGGATGCTTGCTTGAGCTATGACCAGGATCAGTACTCTTTTGTCTGAAACACATTAATTGTGGTCAGAAATGGAAATAGAAATGGAACATGCAAGCACTGAAAAGACCTGCGACAATCATGATTCACGAGTTCATATTGTGAAAGATGGAAAAGCTGCTTTCTTTTATGGATTTTTGACATCAGAATTCAGAAATATCTCAAATCTGACTAAAGCAATTCGTCATATTCTAAATTTATTTTGACAAACTCATAAATATCTAGCAGTGAGCCGCACAGAGGTCATTTTTTTTTCCAATTGTCTCATATTAAAATATGCATGGTCACATATTCAACAAAGTCAATGCTGATATCTTTAAAAAAGGTTACAAAACTGCACATGTTTTATAATGAAATCGTGAAGACTACTACAGATCAAATACAATGCCATCAAGAACATTGGTCAACTTATATTTCTGTATCTAAATATGGCAAAATGTGCTCCTGGACATACCAACAGAAATGAGAAAGAAAGCACTGGAGCAAGCAAGATGACTCACCACTCACCTCTGAGGACATGGGCAAAAAATGATTTTTGGTAGCTCCCAATGGCAGAAGCATGCTGACTGGTACTTGATGCATTTCTGATATACAGAATCCCCACTACCGATAGTGTGGCTGCAAATGCATAGGGAAACAAGAATCTACTGTCATCATCACTAACCAATACATTTGTGATTTCTTGACTTCCAATATGGGACACCGATTCAAAGAATGTCATCAGCCAGAAGGTATCAAACAGCAGATCTTGCTTTTGATCTTGCTGAAAAGTCAGGATCAAACACTTAATGATTCATACAGCACAGAGAACACAGTAATAGCACTTAAGTGTTTCAAAAAATACACAAACCTTCTCATGCTCCAGCACAAGCCACGTCTCAAAATAGAAAGAGAACACTGAAGAGGCAAAAGCCAGAATGAAATTGTTGAGCCATGAACAACGAAGCACACTGAAACTCTTCACAATACCTACTGCAAGCTGAAGTACCCAGTACAATATGCAAGTCCTTCGTGGTCCTCTATAATCATCAGCGAAAAAATTGTAAGTTATAGCTACTACTGGAAGGATAAAAAAAAGCATAGACTGCTCACAGCTGCATCACATAAAAGTACCTGCTGCAAAGGATACATGTAGCTTATGGAACAAAAAACTACACAGGCAAAGGGAAGAAAAAACACGAATCATACCAAGGTGTAGATTACACTCTGCAATTCTTACCAGCCTAATATATCATCCAAATTTCATCAAGAGGCACCAGTCTAGGTTAACAACTAACAAGCAATGCACAAAACTACAAAGTATCTAGTATCTACGCATTAGATAGACTAATCTTCAGGATCTTTATGTTGTACCCAGACACATAGTTTTAGATCCCATAGTTGTCCTGGAGGCACAACGGTCATACGACATGAAAAAATAATAGCTAGTCACTAGGTGGTATAAGAACAGGAAATGTACACCACTGCTGGATTCAGAAACACAGGTGCAGATGTTGGTTCTCAATCCCTCCCCATCACAAAATGAAAATGGTAAGCCTACTCCAGTCTCCAGTACAAGACCATGAAAAGATATCTAGGATATGGTCGATCAATTGGCATCTGAGCTAGTTCAAACTAATAAAATTTGTAAACAGAAAAAGCTACCATGTTCCAAGAACTACTATTCATGAAGTGGCTTCAAGCTTTCATGAATGGAAAATGTTACACCACCTAAAGTAAACTCATACAGACCCAACTGGCAAATTGAGCAAAAGCATTCATCCCCAAAACTTACATTTTGTCAGAGATAACACCAGAAATGGCACCGGGGAATAGCGCAGCTGCAGTGGTAGAGGCAAGTCGCGCGGCCATCTGCTCCCTGCCAAGCCCACACCGCACCAACTCATCCTCCCCGAACACGGAATGGATCCCTTCAATCACTGCACAACAGCAACCAACACCACCCGATTAGGCTAGCCACGGCGGCTCGACAAAGGCAGGAGATCGGAGGGGCGCGCTAGCTGCTCACCGGACGCGAGCAGGGGCGGATTTGGGCCTAGGGCCAGTAGGGCCATGGCCCTAGGCGTGGCCCAAATCTCCCTTATAGTGTATGTAGTTTTGTAGCCCAGACAGAAGTGTTGGGCCAGATACTTTAACAGTTGGCCCAGCAACCGCGGCGCCCTGCGCTGCCTCCCACTGCCTGGGGCCTGGCCTGGCCGGCTGCACTATCCGAGCGGCCGTGTGGGTCTATAAAGGCAGGCAGCATTACAACAGCCCGAAGGCAGCAGGCCGCAAGGCTGCAGTCAAAGCTGCGAGCAGGCAGCAGGTGACTCTGTGTTGTCGTCTTTTCTTTGCCCTTGCCTCCGTATGTTACTACTTGCATTGCCGATGGCAATGGATGAGGGCTGGCAGAGGCTTCGTAATTTTCTATTCATACATCTAAATCTAAGTTCTGTTTTAACGCTGAACTCTTCCCAATCTGGATATTCCATAAATGATTATTTGATTATGTCAATTTTTGTAGTCTTTAGAGATGCTTTGCTAAAACTCCTACTCAACAAGAAGGTGTGGGCGGGCACTGTCTCTCGACTCTTCTCCCCATCTACAGTAGATAAGGGCGAACTCTAGGCGACTCATTGTCCGGCATCGAATTCGCTGGGTCCTCTCCGCCTCCGGTGGCCTCGTCGGCGCCGGAGGGTGGGGGGACCGGCGGATTCGGTGGCCGGTGTACATATCCCACCACACTAGGCTTTGTCTTGGTAGGTTAGGGTTAGCTTTATCCATGCCTTTGGTGTGGCATGGATCCCCTTGTCCTGGCGACGCGTGCTTGGTGGAGGAGGCGCAGTCGCCGTGGAATAAGCTCCTCCTGGCCGTCTTCCACCTCGCCGTCATGCGCTCTGGTGCCGGCGGGTGGCCTGCGAGGTTGTGGTTCGCCGGATCTGGGGGATCCAGAGTTTGGCGACCCGTGTTAGGGGCTTTTGGCCGGCATGTGTCGGCGGCGTGCCTCTCTGGCCATGGCCGGAGCGACGGCGCTGATGGTGACGGCGCAGCAGAAAGAGCTCTCTCTCCGGTATGGGGTTGGAGGTTGTCGGTGGTCGGTTCTGTTCTTCTCCTCCGACAGTGCTGGATGAAGATGGCGGATCCGAGGTCCGGGATGCTCGGGGTTGATCCCCGGCCGACGTGCCACAGAGGACAAGGTTCTGCTGTGGACGGGCGACTCAATCGGCTCACAAAGCAACTTCGTTGCGATGGGGTTGTCCCGGATTCAGGGTGCATCTGGCCGGCGTGGCGGCAGTGGATTGCAGTGGCTGGAGGGGGTGATGATGTGCACGAGGACTTCTCTAGGCCTAGTTTAGTTTTCTTCTTTGTTGAGGTCCTTGGTGTTTCTTTACCGGTGCGGTGGGTCTTTCTGTACCTCTCCCAAATGTATCCGTATGTGTACTCTTTTATCTCTCTTTGAGTAATACAGGTACGTTCTCAAAAAAAAAAAAAACCTCCTACTCAACAATTGAGCAAGATGTCTTTGTAAGAATTATACCATTTTGAAGAAATGGAGTCTCGAATGAAAAAGTTACCTCTATTATGTTAAACTAAAACACATGGTATGTTACATTGATATCTACATTTATGCGCTAGTTTTGTTATCTAGTCCTAGTAGTAGACGTGGTGGGAACAGTATATACGCTTTGACAGTGGCCCTAGGTGTCAAAATCTACGAGCTCCGCCACTGGACGCGAGGGAGAAGAGGATGAGGAAGGCGCGGCGGAACCGGAGGAAGGGGGCGGTGCCCACGTCGAAGGGGGAAGAGGACCCCGTGGCGTGCGCGGCAGTCCTCGCGGAGAAGTAAGGGAGGAGGAACACCGCAGCGAGGGCGGCGGCGGAGAGGAGCGGGTAGGCGAGGGGGGTGAGCGCCCACTCCTCGCGCTCGATCGCCACCCCCATCGCCGGACTCGGTTCGCCTCCTCGGGATCCGTGGCTGGGTCGTAGGAGTCGGAGGCGCGGGGTGGGACCGGACGGCGAGGTAGTGGTGTCGCCGTCGCCGACGAGATCGACGGGGAAGGGAAGAGGAGGAAATGGGAGTGGGACGACGAGAAGTTGGGCTATTGGGCCAAGGCCGAAGGACGTATCTGGGCCGGACCAATTATTAACACATCTACCTCCCATAAATTTTTGAACTAAATTTCGGCGAATGTTTCCCTAAAAAAAAAATCGGCGAATGTTTCCAGTTTCTTGGAATTTAGTTCATTGTTAAGGACGATTGTTACTTAAATTGAAACTAAACATTCCCATTCAAATGTATATCATTTTAGTTTTTTTGTAAGTTGAACTTATTTAATTTTGACCAAGTTTATACAAGGGTATATTACTCCATTCATTTCAAATGTAGGTCATTTTACTTTTGTCCTCAATAAATTTTTTCTATTTTAAACATGTTTTTGTAAAAAATCATCAACATCCATTTGGTATATTGCTGTTGTTTGGTGTCATTTATAGACCCTGGACTGGGTTGGGAATGCACCAAATTTTAGTTTTGTGTCATTTAGCAATCTAGCTTAGTCGAGTGTCTGCTTAATTGTGTGCGCCTGGAGCCTTTGGGCTCTTTCTGTACATAGACTCTTTTCTATCTTAATTGAGAGGCAGAGATCCTGCCATTTGTTCAAAACTATAAATTGTTTATGAAGATGAATATGTGGGAGCCTCGAATGCACCAAATCTTCACTGATGATTGATTCTGTTTGAGTACTTTGGGAATACTATGTTTTTATTGTTATGTCGCTCTGCTCTATGAAACATGTAGAAATGTATGTTTTTGCAATCTCTCTCTCTCTCCGTGTGTGTGCGCGCGCGCTTTTAAAGCTACCAGCAGGAGATCTGCCGGGCATTTTTTTTTTATCTTGCCTTTTTTTTTTTTTTTCATTTTATAGTTGTTCATAAACCATCTAGTACTCTAGCAGTCTCTACCTAGTACCAAGGCTTGGCAAAATGCTATCTAGGCTTTCCTCCGGTAAGAAACGGCTTCCTCCATTTTTTATTATTCCCTCCGACAATTATGAATCATTTTAACTTATTTGGTACACCGAATTTGTTACATATCTAGATATAATGTATGTCTAAATTTGATGTACCAAATAAACCAAAACAACTTATAATTTAGAACGGACGGCGCAGATGACAATCCAGCGTCTTGATTAATTGTATAATTTGTCCATGCATGTTTATGTATTTTCGTCCTCGATGGAGACGGTATAGATGCGTGACCGACACACAGGATGTAGACATTCGGTAACTGTATCGATCTACTAGTACTATTTATCTGTATACATACATACATCTATCCAAGAACTTATAGATAAAAAAGAATGTGGACCATATCTCTCAGAGAGTCAGAGTGTGCCATCGGTCGTAGGCAGCGCACCGCCCACGCAACAAAAGTGCAAAAGTTCGCTATCTCACAGGATGGGAAGAAACGCGACGGAGTGGCCATCCAATTTTTAAGAAGAATACACACAGGTCCAAAACGTGGCAGAAGAAACGGGACGCGGTGGCCATCAGACTCTAATATACAAATACAATCGGCAGAGGTCCAAGTGAGAAGAGACCAAGACGTGACACAGAGTGCCACTGGGGGTCCAGACGCCGGTGCAACATTTCATTACATGTATAGTGACGTGGTAGTATATAACTATATACACACACACAAAAAAGTTCTATTTGATTTCAAGCCAGAGCAAATATGGTACCTGGACCATGCATAAATCTTAGGTGTCTAATTAGAGGTGTGGTCTAATTTAATTTTAAAGAGCTAGGCTGAAATTGTTACATGAGCTGGCAAGTGTTTGGCAGATGACCTCCAACCAAATAAGCCACTATACAGTAAAGTGTGTGTATATAGTGAGTAGAGTATAAAAAACAGAACGCCTACACTGCATGAAGCAAATCCCAGGTGATGCAGCCAGCGGCTGCTGCTTCATTCGGATCTGACTACCTCAACGCCTGAACCTGAAATGCACGTAGTTCTAGCGCTGACCGCCTTCCTCAGTTCGCCGCCTTTTTTTTTCCGAAAGGACGGCAAAAGCTTTGCCGCGATTTCTATTAGACGAATAAAGAGAAAAGAAGGCAAGTGCCCCGCCCAGTTTTTGAAGTGGAAACTGGGCGAAAACCACACAACTGGGGAGAGCAACGCTCATCCCACACTACTCAACTTGCGCTACAAAAGCGCCCCCTCAACTCAAGCCTCGGTCGGATTGGGTCGTCGACACGAGCAACCACTTTGCACCACTAAAACTCGGTCGGATTGGGTCATCGACACGAGCCTCTACTTCACTCCACTAGAGCTCACCACAGAGCAAAAAAGCAACTAAAGACCAACCAAGGAAACAAAAGAAACGACTAAAAACAAACTATGCCTACTCCACCACTACCACCAACCGCGCAACAAAACAGCGAGAACGACGAACCAGCTCTGCTCGAGACACCCCGACCGAGCCGAAAACCACAGCGACGCCTTCAAGAAG
Organism: Elymus sibiricus; assembly: GCA_039707655.1. NCBI lineage: Eukaryota > Viridiplantae > Streptophyta > Magnoliopsida > Poales > Poaceae > Elymus > Elymus sibiricus. Next base: position 79,407,057 of record CM077664.1, read on the forward strand.
GTCACGACGCCCAAGCGCCGCCGTCGCTCGTCCAAGACAGGACAAGGCTTACACCCGTGGAGTGTGCTGGGGATACGACGCCCTCAACAGGGGAACGACACCCACAGGTGTCGCCGTCGCCAGGCTTACGCCCAAAGAACCCATAGCACGGACGTCGGTCAAGATGTCGGGTCCCCGCCAGACACCAAGTCGTCGCTGCCGGCCATCCAGAAGAAGCCTCACCGGGGTCGACGCGCCGGCCACGCGAGCAGCCGCAGAGCTGCGCCAGCACCCTGCCAGACCACCTACCAAACACCAGCCTCCCGCCACCATGAACGTCCACCAACCGCCCGCCGTAGCCGTAGCCGCCGCCGACCGAGCTCCCGTCGCCAGAACCGCCACCACCCCGAAGGTACCGGAATGGAGCAGAGCCCCGGACCAGCACCCCCGCGGACGCCAAGGCCTTCGTCCTCATAACGACCGCCCCACGACGACAGACGGGGGCATGGGGGAGGGACGGCATAGACGAAGATCGCCCCCCAGCGCCAGCACAACCCCAGCCACCGCCACAAAACGGCCACCACGAAGAAGAAAGGAGGGGGCGAGCAGAGAGGGAGGGAACCCCGCCGCTACCCCCTGCGCCCGATGGGCAACAGCCCCACACCGGTCCGCCGACGAGACCCAATCGGAGAAGAGCGGCCTCCACCCGGACCGGCACCGCTAGTAGCACCACCATGGCACCACCAGCGTGCTGAATCCGTGACCGACCATGCCTCCACGACACCGCCGAAGAAGCAGCTCACGATCCCCGGAGGTGAGCTCGCCAACGGGCCGTGTCCAGCACGGGTCCAATCCGGGTGCGCCAAGGTGGGGCAGGGGCTCGCCAGCGCGGCGCGAGCGCGATGGGTGACCCGCGGCCCGCGCATTGATGGCGTGGGATTGGAAAGTGAGGGTGTGGCCGGGCTGCAACCCTCCACACACGCCGGCCTCACGACGACGTATCGCGCAGGGCATTGCACCTGCGTCTCCGCGCGCGCGGCTGGCGCTGGCGGGTCCAGTTGTCGAGCGATAGGGATCGGGCTGCCGTGCCGCCGCGCTCTCCATGGACGCGCCTGTGGCTAGTCGTGTGGAAGGGGAAACGGAAGCGTGTAGCGGTGGTTTTGTCAGAGGGTAATTGAGTGCGGTAGATAGGCTCAGTGGGATGACGTGGCTCGGTTCGGGCGGAGGGCGACGGTTGGTGGGTGAAAACGCATTGATTGCCCCGGAAGGCTGTAGAACCCGAGCGGTTGCTCCGGGTCTATTTATACCGGGCTCGGTGCCCAACCCTTTCACTTTCCACCGTCGTTCCTACTTCCGACCTTTTCCACTGTGCAAACTTGATGGAGCATGGGGTTCCTCAAGGGCTTCTAGGGTTTCTAGAGAGGGGTCTCCACCGGTGCGGTGCCACCGGAGGGAGGGCCGAGCCTTCGGAGGATCCGGCCGGCGCCTGAACGCCGGCGGTCTCTCCTTCAGCGGCCTCCATCGGATCGCTGCCGCAGCTCTAGCCGGTCCATCGGCGCAAGTGGCGGCGCAGATGGACATGGAGCGGGTGCTGGCGCGTGCCGCGGCCACGGACTTCGAGGAGGGGACGGTCACCCTCCACCAGCAGCTCCAAGACTCCAACCGGCGGGGCGTGGGTAAGACGTGGTTTCACCCTTGCCGGCCCTCGTTTTCTTGATAATCTCATCTTACTCTGGAAATGGGGCCCCAGCAGGAGGTGCCTAAATGAAAACCTCCTGCTGGGGCCCTGTAGAATAGTCTGGGCCAGGGTGCCCATGTAATAGGTTAGATTTTGATGTCTCGAACAATCCTGCTTAAGACCGTGAAGGTCGAAAATGGCAAGTAAAAGAACTCGTCGTCCTTGGAAGCCAAATGTCACCACATGTCCCCAAAACTGCTACAACTCCTGGGAGGGGCGGATGCCCCTCGGGTATAGTAGGGAGAGGGGGTTCGGTTGGCTGAGACCTCGAGCAAACTACTGCGAAACCATGTGTTTTTCCAGAGTTCCCGCAAGGACTTCTCCACCGGACCTCGGCTCCCGACCGGCCTCCGTGGCCGGCCGGCATACTACCCTGGCCAGCCTCGGCTGGCCGCGGTAGGCCTCCGGCCGGCCACGGAGACCAACGTGCGGCCACGACCGGCTATGGCTACGGATATCCGGCCGGACGCCTTGTAGTGGCTGCACACCTTTGGACCGTTGTTGGAAAAGTATCGGTGACGACTCACGGCCTCCCTGGCCGGCCGGCAGCTTGTGGCGGCCTGCTTCGGCGGCCTGCTGCGGGCCGTTGGCCGGCCATGGCAGGCCAGCGTGCGGCCACGACCGGCTATGGCTACGGATATCCGGCCGGACGCCTTGTAGTGGCTGCTCGCCTTTGGTCCGTTGTTGGAAAAGTATCGGTGATGAATCACGGCCTCCCTGGCCGGCCGGCAGCCTGCGGTGGCCTGCTTCGGCGGGCTGCTGCGGGCCGTTGGCCGGCCATGTCAGGCCAGCGTGCGGCCACGACCGGCTATGGCTACGGATATCCGACCGGACGCCTTGTAGTGGTTGCTCGCCTTTGGCCCGTTGTTGGAAAAGTATCGGTGATGAATCACGGCCTCCCTGGCCGGCCGGCAGCCTGCGGTGGCCTGCTTCGGCGGGCTGCTGCGGGCCGTTGGCCGGCCATGTCAGGCCAGCGTGCGGCCACGACCGGCTATGGCTACGGATATCCGACCGGACGCCTTGTAGTGGTTGCTCGCCTTTGGCCCGTTGTTGGAAAAGTATCGGTGATGAATCACGGCCTCCCTGGCCGGCCGGCATCCTGCGGTGGCCTGCTTCGGCGGGCTGCTGCGGGCCGTTGGCCGGCCATGGCAGGCCAGCGTGCGGCCACGAACGGCTATGGCTACGGATATCCGGTCGGACGCCTTGTAGTGGCTGCGCGCCTTTGGCCCGTTGTTGGAAAAGTATCGGTGACGACTGACGGCCTCCCTGGCCGGCCGGCAGCTTGTGGCGGCCTGCTTCGGCGGCCTGCTGCGGGCCGTTGGCCGGCCATGGCAGGCCAGCGTGCGGCCACGACCGGCTATGGCTACGGATATCCGGCCGGACGCCTTGTAGTGGCTGCTCGCCTTTGGTCCGTTGTTGGAAAAGTATCGGTGATGAATCACGGCCTCCCTGGCCGGCCGGCAGCCTGCGGTGGCCTGCTTCGGCGGGCTGCTGCGGGCCGTTGGCCGGCCATGTCAGGCCAGCGTGCGGCCACGACCGGCTATGGCTACGGATATCCGACCGGACGCCTTGTAGTGGTTGCTCGCCTTTGGCCCGTTGTTGGAAAAGTATCGGTGATGAATCACGGCCTCCCTGGCCGGCCGGTGGCCTGCTTCGGCGGGCTGCTGCGGGCCGTTGGCCGGCCATGTCAGGCCAGCGTGCGGCCACGACCGGCTATGGCTACGGATATCCGACCGGACGCCTTGTAGTGGTTGCTCGCCTTTGGCCCGTTGTTGGAAAAGTATCGGTGATGAATCACGGCCTCCCTGGCCGGCCGGCATCCTGCGGTGGCCTGCTTCGGCGGGCTGCTGCGGGCCGTTGGCCGGCCATGGCAGGCCAGCGTGCGGCCACGAACGGCTATGGCTACGGATATCCGGTCGGACGCCTTGTAGTGGCTGCGCGCCTTTGGCCCGTTGTTGGAAAAGTATCGGTGACGACTGACGGCCTCCCTGGCCGGCCGGCAGCTTGTGGCGGCCTGCTTCGGCGGCCTGCTGCGGGCCGTTGGCCGGCCATGGCAGGCCAGCGTGCGGCCACGACCGGCTATGGCTACGGATATCCGGCCGGACGCCTTGTAGTGGCTGCTCGCCTTTGGTCCGTTGTTGGAAAAGTATCGGTGATGAATCACGGCCTCCCTGGCCGGCCGGCAGCCTGCGGTGGCCTGCTTCGGCGGGCTGCTGCGGGCCGTTGGCCGGCCATGTCAGGCCAGCGTGCGGCCACGACCGGCTATGGCTACGGATATCCGACCGGACGCCTTGTAGTGGTTGCTCGCCTTTGGCCCGTTGTTGGAAAAGTATCGGTGATGAATCACGGCCTCCCTGGCCGGCCGGCAGCCTGCGGTGGCCTGCTTCGGCGGGCTGCTGCGGGCCGTTGGCCGGCCATGTCAGGCCAGCGTGCGGCCACGACCGGCTATGGCTACGGATATCCGACCGGACGCCTTGTAGTGGTTGCTCGCCTTTGGCCCGTTGTTGGAAAAGTATCGGTGATGAATCACGGCCTCCCTGGCCGGCCGGCATCCTGCGGTGGCCTGCTTCGGCGGGCTGCTGCGGGCCGTTGGCCGGCCATGGCAGGCCAGCGTGCGGCCACGAACGGCTATGGCTACGGATATCCGGTCGGACGCCTTGTAGTGGCTGCGCGCCTTTGGCCCGTTGTTGGAAAAGTATCGGTGACGACTGACGGCCTCCTTGGCTGGCCGGCAGCCTGTGGCGTCCTGCTTCGGCAGGCTGCTGCGAGCCGTTGGCCGGCCATGGCAGGCCAGCGTGCGGCCACGACCGGCTATGGCTACGGATATCCGGCCGGACGCCTTGTAATGGCCGCGCGCCTTTGGCCCGTTGTTGGATAAGTATCGGTTGCTCCCGCGCTCTGTGGACCTTCGGTCGTCGTCCTTGCAAGTAGACTCACCGTGCCTAGCGCGGAGGGATGCTTTGGTCGGCTTAACCGTCGTGGCTACGCTGGCGCATGAGTTGTTTTGGACCTGTGACTGCTAGGAGGACCCCCGTCGTTGCGCGGCCGACTCCTGGCGCCAGTGTCCCTCCATTCGTGCGGGAACATTTTTACCTGCTGCGTTGACAAGTGCTTGCGTGTCAAAATTTAGTTTGCAGGTTTTTTGGAGGAATACTGTTCATACAGGATTTGTTCCTATCCTATCGTTTGGTTTGCAAGAAACATGAATAGTGTTCCATAGGAATTTGCTCTTTTGCATGTTAATTCCAAAGGATTCGTAGCATCCAGCCTGAGCTCTTGTTATAATTCCTGTGCACGAAGAACGAGAAACTTAGTGCTGCTAATGACGATCTTTGTGTCTGTGCTGATCTTTATGTCTCTTGAATGCAACCTTTTGCTTTTAATGCACCAAACATAGGTTCAGATTTTAGAAAAGAAAGCATCGAGTTCCTCTGTTTCACCCGAGCAGCTACCAAAGCTTGGTCATATGTTTTCCTATGTTTTCAGTTTCCATAGGATTAGGAGAACATGACAACTCAATTCCTACATTTCTCCCATCCCCATATTTTTCCTATCCTATGTTCCAAATGGGCCCTAGGTATTGTATCAAATATACATTGATCACAAAGCTGGATTCAATATACATTCATCAGTGATCTCATCTTCGAATTTTTGTCCAAAAAGACCACCTGCGGAGTGGTATTGTCAAAAAAGACCACCTGCGAATAAATTTGTCGGATCAGACCCCCCTGCCGCCACCAGCGCAGGCGGCTGGGGCCTGCCGCCACCAGCGCTGGCGGCCGGCCGGCGTGGTGGGACCTGCCGCCACCAGCGCTGGCGGCAGGCACTGTTCACTGCGGACGGCACTGTTCACAGGGGACGACATACACTGTTCACGCAGATTTCGAAAAAAATTCAAAAAATAGCAGAAAAATTCAAAAAAAATCTGGAATCTTTTGACAGCAAAGAGAATCGAGTGTTCTAAGTGGGTGCAAAATTTCAGTTTTTTTGAATTTTTCTGCTATTTTTTTGAAATTTTTTCGAAATTACTGTTCACTGCGTGAACAGTGTATGTCGTCCCCCTGTGAACAGTGCCGCCCGCAGTGAACAGTCCTGCCGCCAGCGCTGGTGGCGGCAGGTCCCACCCCCGCCGGCCAGCCGCCAGCGCTGGTGGCGGCAGGCCCCAGCCGCCTGCGCTGGTGGCGGCAGGGGGGTCTGATCCGACAAATTTATTCGCAGGTGGTCTTTTTTGACAATACCACTCCGCAGGTGGTCTTTTTGGACAAAAATTCCTCATCTTCATGGTGCAAGAACTGCTGGTATGCCTATTCATGTCACTGAAATCACGGGCACTCCTTCAGAGCACTATTTCACATTGTATATACAATTACAATTCTACATGTACATACTAGATCAACAATGAATCCATTCCCATTTGTCTCTTTAGTAGTTGAGTCTCTTTATATATTCACGTGAACACACCTAACACAACCGAAGAGGGTGGAACAAACGAACTCCAAAAAAGGCCCCTTATCGGCTCAGACGCTCCCTTTTGATCAGGTTTGGTTTTCCCTAAATCCCGATTCCCACCCCCTTCTTCTTCCCCGAGCAGGCCCCGCCCCGCCCCGCTCCGCCGCCCACCTCCACCGCTGCCCAGGCCGCCGGCGACCTCGCTATACATAAAGCTTAGTGAAGCTATTTTACCAAACAGTTTTTTTAAAACAGTTGAGCTTCACTTAGAGAGTTGCTGATAAAGCACGGCCTTCGTCTCAAAGGAAAACTGGCATCCCCGGTTTGCCAAGCTTCATCTGGCCAACGATCCCAAGCTCCAAAGCACCCAAAAAACACCGTGCGGTTGGTGCCAAACGCAATCACTCAAATCACATGAACGCACACAAAAACACAATCAGGATCAAGATACGTTTGCGATAAAAATTTCATGACTATCATAACATGCCGCGTACATGTACAGATCGATGCTGCTCTCGCACACCACCCTCAGGCCTCAGCCTCTTTGAACACACAACCCAAAAGATCCCATCAGGGAAAACACAGAAACAAGGGGAGCACGCATGGCGTCGATTTAAGTTTCCAACCCGCGGGTCAGGTCGATCTGTCCTAATCGCCTTCTTCAATCTTCAGATCCATCCCCCGCTTGGCTCTGTTCCCCGCACAAAAGTTGTGCGGCGCAGCGCCGCCCGGCCAGCCATGAGCCCCTCCAACGGGGTCTCTTGCAGCTGTAGCTACTTGAACGAGCACGACCTTATCCTCCTCCCTCGGCCTAGCTGTGCTTGCTTTTTACTAGCTGGCCACGTACACGTCTGCCTTGGCGGCAACAGAGGTGCCTCTGCTCCGCTGCGACTGCTGCTGCTTCCGCCGGCTGCTGCTGGCTTGCTGCCGCGCGTAGGCCGCGTCGTGGTGCATCTGCTCGTAGCGGCAGTCCTCGCTGCAGAACGGGGTGTCGCCCTTGTACATGAAGATGTCGCTGTTGCGGGTGAGCGGCTTGGAGCAGAGCGCGCAGGCGTCCAGCGCGTGCCGCCCGGGCTCGCCCAGCGGCTCCGCGTCGAAGAAGAAGGCGCAGGCCACCGACGTCGCCATGTCTCTTCTGGCTTGGTGTCTCTACGGAGTCACGGACCAAGCTTGGCTGCGCAGCTTTGCCAAATGCTTTTGCTGCTTTGGAAGTCTGAAGAGCGCGTGCGAGTTCCTCTGGTCTGTGGTGGTGAGCTTGGCTCGCAACGAAGTGGACGGGGGGACGTATTTATCGTTGCCAGCCGAGGAACACGACAAGAAAGCTGAGAGAAAACCGTGGGTGGTTCTCGAACCAGCAGGCGACGTGAGCGAGACGGTACAGCGCCACTGCCTATCACGGTGTGCCACCGTGCCTGCCTGCTTAACCAACAGTACTCCTATCAGTCTATCACAGGTCTCAGTTTTACTACCAGTAAAAGATGGGGCTGTTTCACTGTGGTTAAACTCATAACCGTGCCCTCCGTCCTAGATTCACGTTCTTTTTGAGATGGAGGGGGTAACGATTATCTGTGGGCATGCCGCCATGGCCCCATCATGCGACATCCGGTCGTGGGGCCCGCTCGGTTAAAGCCGGTTGTGTCGAGCATGGCTTGGCCTTATCTTGACGTGGCAAACAGCTGGATGACTGTTACTGGAGGTGGAGCCGTGGAGGGTACGAGGTCGAGGCACTTTCATCACCAACTACCGGCACTCCGATCTGATGGCACGACAGTATCCCACACCCTGACACCCGGAGAGGCATGGAGCGACGGCGATCGGTGCTTTGGGCTAGAAAGACGGCTGGGCAGCCACTCGGCACATGGTCCTACATTACACATCTCCGCACTTTAGCCGGCCCGGCCCAAACACGTTCTTTCACATGGAGTGCTTATGAAGTCCAAAAGAAAAAGTCCAATTTATCTCTCTCACTGTCCGCTCATCTGGAAGGTGGCTTTCATCTCTTCCTTGAACGCTTCCACTTCTTCCTCCTTGGTGCCGGTGATCACCAAGTCGTCGACGTAGACGCCTACCAGCAGGGCGTTGCCTCCCTTGCCCCGCCGGTAGACGGCAGCCTCGTGAGGGCTCTGCTCGAACCCCATCTCCCGCAGGGTGGAGTCCAGCTTGTCGTTCCACGCCCGTGGTGCCTGCCGCAAGCCGTAGAGGGCCTTGCGCAGGCGGAGAACCTTGTTCTCCTTGCCGGGGATGACGAAACCCGGCGGCTAGCGAACGTAGACTTCCTCCTTCAGGTCTCCATTGAGGAAGGCGGACTTGACGTCCATGTGGTGCACACGCCAACCCTCCTGGGCCGCCAGCGCGAGGAGAAGACGAACGGACTCCATCCGCGCGACGGGCGCGAAGGCGTCGTCGAAGTCGACTCCTTCCTGTTGAACGAAGCCGCGCGCCACGAGACGCGCCTTGTGCTTGATCACCGCGCCAGCTTCATCCTTCTTGAGCTTGTACACCCACTTAAGGGTGATGGCGTGGTGGCCGGCATGAAGATCCGCCAGCTCCCACGTCCGGTTCCGCTCGACGGCGTCCATCTCTTGTTGCATCGCAGCACGCCATGCCGCGTCTCCCTCCGCCTCAACGAAGGAGCGGGGCTCACCGTCCTCGTGCGCCAGGTGCAGCTCCGCCTCGAAGTCATGCACCGCCAACCCAGGGACCGGCTGATCGCCGAGGATGTTGTCCATGGTGCGGTAGCGTAGAGGCTCGTCATCGTGGTATGCATCGACGCGGTCCTCGTCGTTGGCCAGCGGAGTGGCGAACTGCGCTGACGGGCCGAAGCTGCTGAGGCTGCCGATCCTGGAGGTGTCGGCGCCGGTGTAGGAGAGCGTGGAGCCGGCGTAGGAGAGCGTGGGGCCGCTGTAGCAGAGCGTGGAGTATCCGGCGCTGGAGGTGGTGGTGGACTCGCTGGTGGTGCAGGCGGTGGAGTACTCGCCGAAGCTGATGGCGAGCCGGGAGCCGAGGAGGACGAACTCGGTGAAGAAGAGCTGCTAGCTCCCCCCGCTCCCTCGAAGTGGACGTAGTCGACGACGAAGTCTCTGAGAGTCGAAGCCGAGCCGTCGTCCACCGCCTTGTCCTAGGTCCAACCTCGCCCTTCGTCGAACACGACGTCCCGAGAGATGCGGACGCGCTGTGTCGCAGGGTCGAGGATGCGGTAGGCCTTGACGCCCTCCGCATAGCCGATGAACACTCCAGGAGTGCTCCGGTCGTCGAGCTTGCCGACGTGGTTGAGCTCCTTGACGAACGCCAGACAGCCGAAGACGCGGAGGTGGCTCACCACCGGCTTGCGCCCATGCCAGGCCTCGTACGGCGTCTTGCCGTCAAGCGCCTTGGTGGGCGAGCGGTTGAGGAGATGGACGGCAGTCATCACCGCCTCCCCCCAGTAGATCGCCGGCATCCCTCTCTGCTTGATGAGGGCCCGGGCGGTAGCCACCACCGTCTGGTTGCGGCGCTCGATGACGCCGTTCTGCTGCGGTGTGTACGGGGCGGAGAAGTGGCGCTGGATGCCCTCGTCGGCGCAGTACGCCGCGAACTCGGCCGCCGTGAACTCGCCGCCGTTGTCCGTGTGGAGCACCCGAAGCTTGCGGCCGCACTCCTTCTCCGCAGCAGCTTGGTGGCGCTTGATGGCGTCCGCAGCTGCCCCCTTGGAGTCGAGCAGGACCGCCCACATGTAGCGGGTCGGGCCCAAGTTCTCTGGAAAGGGACGCCTGGGAGGGTGAGAGCCCCGTCCGGCCCGGACCCTGTCGCACCACGAGGCGCCGTCAACGAGTCGGGTTGTTTGGGAATGCAGCCCAAATCGGGCGGTAAACTCCGTCCAAGGCTAAATACATGCGAGAGACCGATAGCGAACAAGTACCGCGAGGGAAAGATGAAAAGGACTTTGAAAAGAGAGTCAAAGAGTGCTTGAAATTGCCGGGAGGGAAGCGGATGGGGGCTGGCGATGCGCCCCGGTCGTATGCGGAACGACTCCTGCTGGTCCGCCGATCGGCTCGGGGCGTGGGAGCAAAGGTAGAGCACACCTGCTAGCAGTAGCCGGCGGAAGCAGCAGCAGAGCAGGGGTGCCAAGGCGGACGTGTACGTGGCCAGCTAAGCAGAGTGAGGCCGAGAAAGAAGAAGGTCGTGCTGGCCTGCTGGGGGAGGCGCTCCTGGCTGGCCGGCGGCCAGCGCTGCGCAGCACAAGAGTTTTGTGCCGGGAACAGAGGCAAGCAGGAGATCGGATCTGAAGACTGAAGAAGGCGATGACAGATCCATCTGAGCTGTTGCTTGCAATCTTGAAATCGACGCCATGCGTGAGGGTGTGTGTGCGGGAGCACCATCGGCCTGTAAATGTAGGAGGCATTTCATACTCCTACATGGCGTCGATCTCATGTGTTTTGATCGCAGACGTATCTTGTTCTTGACTGCTTTTTTTTATATCAATGTTTCTGACTGCTCTTTATGTGATCTCATGTGTTTTGAGTGATTGCTTTCACACCAAGCGCACAGTAATTTTTGTGTGCTTTCGTCATTGCTGGCTAGATGATGAGATGAAGCTTGGCAAACGATGCCAGGTCTCCCTTGAGACCAAGCCCGCGCCACGAATCTGGGACCCGTTTGATCGTAGGATAAAGATTTTGAGTCTGATAAAAAAAGGTCTATATCCATCTAAACGGAGGAGATAATAATAATATAGCAGATTCTCAAAGTTTTATCACTCCAAGTCTTAAAATCTTGGAATTCACTTCACGCTAAATGATCCAGATTTGTGGAATGGAATCTCCAGTCATGCAAAACGGCACCTGAGTGAGCAATAATCAGTTTCCGTTCTTTTGGTTGCCGATCCCTCTCCCCAAGCCACAGACTGACAAGTTGCCTCTTGGATCCGTCGTAAATCTGCAGAGTAAACCTGAGTGAGCAATAATCTAACGTGAATGCACAGCGGTTTCGTCGAGCTGAGATGTCGATAAAACAATTGCGCAAGTGTTCCAATTGCGTAACTACAGTTATAGATGCAATTACAATTAGTAAAGAGCATGTTTATCCGGACTATACTCGTACTATTTTTCCGTCAGTGTCAAGCTATTCACACAAAAGATCCAAAATGGACTAAAAATCATTGCACCACGTCAGATTCGTTGAACTCCACAGTTTTCTTTTATCTTTTGTGTAACGTCTCACTCACTACTCATCGCTGAGTCACCGGAGAGTCAGTCCCCCACCCAATCATGCAGCGAGAGACGTCATGGGCCCATGGGTGAGGACAAAGCTCGTGGTCCGTTTAGATGGAATCTGCAAGCATGCGCTCGCAATCGCAAGGCCCTTGGCGCCCACTCCAAAACCGTGCACGGCCGCCCAAGTTGAAACCTGGCGATACAGTGAAGCGAGAATAATCATCAATAATTACAAAACCATATTTGTTACCTCCAATGCTTATATAAGCATTGGGTCCGAATAAATCCATGTGGAGTAACTCAAGTGGTCTTGATGTTGACACAATGTTCTTGACGGGATGTTTAGCTCCAACTTGTTTACCCGCTTGACATGCACTGCAAATCCTATCTTTCTCAAAAGAAACATTTGTTAGTCCAAGAATGTGTTCACCTCTTTGAAGATTGGCCAAGTTCCTCATCCCAACATGAGCTAGTCGGCGATGCCATAACCAACACATGCTAGATTTTGCCACTAAACAAGTCTCGGACCCCACTCTATTAGATGAAAAATCAACTAGATAGAGCTTGCCCTTTAGTTGACCCATAAAAGCAATAGAGGAATCCTTCCTTCTAGAGACTTCCACACCCTTATCCGTAAAGAGACAATTGTAACCCATCTCACATAATTGTGAAACGGACAACAAATTGTATCCCAACGAATCCACAAGTAATACATTGGAAATAGAATTATCATTTGAGATAGCAATTTTACCCAAACCAAGGATATCTCCTTTTCCATTGTCACCAAAGACAATCCTTTCACTTGAATTTTGATTTGGTTGAAAGGAGGTGAACATGTTCTTCTCTCCGGTCATATGATTGGTGCATCCACTATCTAGCACCCAACTTGTTCCACCGGAGGAGTATTCCTACAAAACAAATTTAAGCTTTTGTTTTAGGTACCCAATTAGAGTTGGGTCCTAGGGGGTTAGTTACATAAGATTTGGGCACCCAAACACTCCTCAAGATTTGCTTCTTCTTGAGGGCACCCACATACTTCACAACAATCTTTCCATCCTTGCCCCAACAACACATGTAATCACAAATGTGATTGCGTGAGATAGGCACTTGTTGCTTGGGCACCTCCACTTGCTTCTTCTTGTTGTTCTTGTTGTTGGCAAGTGTACTTGTAGGAGTAGCAACATTGTTCACCTTGTTGATAAGGTCAACAAGTGGCACACTCTTGTTGAATTTCACACAAGACACACCGTTGATGGTGTTCCTTCCATTGGCTCTACCATCATACTTACTATAGCCAATGCCATCCTTGATGAAAGGATGCCTAGATGCCTTGTACACAATTGTTGGTTGCTTTTCCTTGCACTTGCAACCATTCTTGACAATCATGTTCAACCTTTGTATTTCCTTGTCTTTCTTTGCTAGCTCATCAAGGTTAGTAGCACAAGCATTTACATCAACATTAAAGCATCTTTCACAACCTTGGCTAGTTGAAGCTTTGGATTCCTTAGAAATAGTAGAAGTGCTTTTCCAAAGAGTGTCATAGTTTAGTTCAAGCTCATGATATCTAGTTTTCAAGCTTGTGAGGCTTTCTTGAACCAAACTATATTCATTCTTTAGACTAGCCAAAGAGTCATTAAGTGAAGAATGTTCCTTAGCCAAGCGCTCATAAGAATCCTTGGCTAAAGACAATTCTACACTCAACTTCTCAACCTTCTCCTTTTCTTTGGAGAGACATGCCTCAAGTCCTTGGTTCTTCTCCCTTTCCTCTAGGAGCAATTCCCCTTGCGACTCAATGCATGACTCACGCTTTTCTATGGTGTACATTAACTTCAAGATTTTAGTAGCAGCGGCGTTACCATATTGTGTGACATTTGGGGCTCCTCTTATTGGAGACAATATCTTCAACCATGCTGTTAAAAGAGAGGGCTGGTCACAGTGTATTTTGCATTTCCTTCTTCCACTGGACATTGTCCCACACATATCACTGACTCCGCTTGCATCCTTCAGAGAAGAAATTCAAGCTGTTCTGGATTGGTTATCTCCTCAGACACCAAACAACTCCCCTGCCAGGAGGTCTCTTGTCATACCTGAATATTATGAAACTTTATTGAGAAGCACACTATCTATTGCCAGCTATGAAGCCTGTTCTTTCATGGGATGTACCAGCTCCATCCTGGGGACATTGACTTCCTTCATTGACCTCTCGACAAGCAGTGAGCAACTGATTGTTCTCACAAATTCAGATGCTGTACTGCAGTTGTTATTTTACTGCCTTCAGTTGGATCCCCAACAACAACTGCTTGATGCTGCTGCTAGAAGCTTAAGTGCTCACTGGCAGTATGAACCAATTAAACAGTGCATGCAGGATATAGTCTGTGTGGATTACCTGGGAACAATCTCATCAACTGTTCCTGGTAGGCAGACAGACAGAGTGGCCATTGGAAGCATTGAATTGGTAAGCAACTAGCACCCCACCCCCCACACACCCTCCTCCTTTATGTGCCAAGTGCCATGTACATATGTTCATTTTAAGTAGTTTGCATTTTATTCACGATAGTGATCATTTGTTCGTCACCATGAAGTCACTCTTGATAGTTGCAAATCACTGAAGTTGTCATTGACCATCTGCTGTACTTCAGTCTAACATGAGCATTTTCATCCTATCTTAGATTGTAATTGACTATAAACCTTATTTTCATATTTTTCTTCGTGTTCAAAGCATTTTCTAACCAACATGCATTCTTCTAATGTAGAAAAGGAAACTGCCTTCTTCTTTTTTTTTTATCACAGAGCAGGGAATCTATACTGCACCTTTCTGCATCTGCGCAATGGGAGAAGCAAAGACAGAGAAACCAAACAAAAATAGATGAAAGCTGTCAAAAGATTCAGGAAGCCCTCGGGTCCCTAAATGAGTACAAAAGATCAAGGGAACTCCGTGGCATAAGCTACTACGATTCCTTCAAGCTCCAACGTGAGGTGCATGACTTCGATGCAAACGTGCGGAGGCTGGAGCTAGCTGGTCTCTGGGACGAGATAGTGGAGATGTTGCGGAGGCGTGAACTGCCGGACGGCTTCGAGGCTCGTGAGGAGTGAGTGAGACTGGGGACCTTGTTCCGTCGCCTGGTCGAGCCGCTGGACATCGCCAACTACTACCGGCACTCCAAGAACGAGGACACTGGCTCCTACCTCTCCAAGGGGCGGCCGAGGCGGTACAAGTACACGCAAAAGTGGCACGAGCAGCTGCAGCGCGCTCCCGTTGGGTCCAGCCTCGAGTCCTGCTTCTGGGCGGTGGTCGAGGAGCTCCAGGACGAGATGGCCGACGGCAGGGCGTTCGAGGACCTGAGAGACCGGGTGGTTAAACTTGAGAACGATGCACATGGAAGGTATAACTCTGGAAGTTTGGGCAAGGATGTGTTTCTGGGGAGCTCGTCTTTCGTGGCGTGGTGGAGGACGCTCCCGGAGCAGCATAGGTCGGCGTCGAGCATTGCGAAACTTGTATCTCTGTAACGGTTTTGGCTGAGGAACTATCGGTTCCAGATCTTCTCGGAACAGCTGCAACTGTAGTGTGTGTATTGTATGGCTGATGAGCTCTTTGTAAATACGCCTGCTCTGTATGTACTTTCCACGATAAGATTATTATTTTTAATAAGGGAACAATGTTCCAGTCTCTTATCATCCACCGATGGTACACAGCCGACAATAAGATTAACTGTCTTAAAAAAGATTAATTAACACAGTTTTTGCTGTTGGAATATGATCTCAACTCTAAGAGTTTTGCGGGACGGTACATAGCCGACATAAGATTAGAGATTAATTAACATAGTTTTTGCTGTTGGAGTATGATCTCAACTCTAAGAGTTTTGCGGGACGGTACACAGACGACAATAAGATTAACTGTCTTGAAAAAAGATTAATTAACATAGTTTTTGTTGTTGGAGTATGATCTCAACTCTAAGAGTTTTGCGGGACACCTGCGGTTTGGGTTATATATTTATGCCTTGTTTGGATAGTCAGATTTTCATCAATCCATATATGTTTGGGTGGATCTGTGTACTTGAACTAAATCCCATCCCAATCCGTCTCAACACATGTGGATTGAGGTGAATCCGATAACATCCAAGTAAGGCCTTACTGACTTGTTTAAGACTGTCCTATAAAATGCAGTTGGTCAATCCATTAAAGAAACCGATGACAGCATGCAGCTCCTTCGTTGGCGTGCTACGATGGTAGGTGTAGCGCAGAAATAGCCTGCCACACTTTTGGAAAATCTAATTAAAGTTGAGAAAATTTGACATGCACACATCTCATAACTTCTATTATGGGACAAATAAAGTATTAGATTATGGGACGAATAAAGTATTAGATTTTAGTGTATAGACACAAAATCTAATGAATACACTCGCTTTTTTTATCTTTAAAATCCACCGAGATTCAAACGGCACCTCAGCTTCATAGGTCATGGCTCGCTTGACCTAGCATGGGAAAAAGGCGATAGCACTGACTCGAGGCTAGCGGTCAGCGGAATACTCGTATATCCTTATAGATCCTTAGATTTCTCACCCGATTAGGCTAGGCGACGTGTGGCAACTGGCAGGGACAACGGAAAGTCCCGTTCAAGAAGGGCTGCCGCTATTTTAAACCTGGTGGCGCGTTCGCACACCTACGCGTAGACTTTGCGCCTTGTGATCCGTTCACCTGAGCTCAATCGGACCCGTTCCAACCGATTCCGTCGCCGATCCGCGTAGACTTTGCGCCTTGTGATCTGACATAGATTCTCGACTCCCACGTCGTCGGCCGATCTGCCGCGCCGTGTCCCGGCCATGACGGCGGCGGTGGAGCACAGGATCGGGCCGCTGGACTGGGCGATGGACGAGGAGGTGGAGGACGACGAGAGCCCGGGGGTGGGAGATGAGGATGGCGAGGACGAGGACTGGGCTCTCGATATGGAGAGGAAGGGAAGGGGAAAGCGGAAGCGGTCCGCCGCGCCTTCGAGACCCCCGGGAATCAAGCGGTCCGCGCCTCCGAGACGCCCGGTGGGAACCAAGCGGCGCCGCGCCGCTGCGGCGGTGGCGCCCGAGCCGGCGTCACCTGCCCAGTCACCGTCGGAGCCGTGCCCGGGGACCGCCCAGCCTTCGCCAGAACAGGGCTTCAATGCTGCTGCGACGGTGACAGCGGCGGCGGTGGCGACGGAGGGAGTCAAGGAGGAAGACGGGGTGAAGGAGGAAGGGGAGAACGTGGTTCCGAGCACCAGTGGCAGAGCCGGCGGCGGCGGCGGGAGGAAGCCGGGGGCTAGGAGGTCGTGCCACCAGTGCAAGACGGTCAGGCGTCCGGAGGAGAGTCAGATGATCAGGTGCCAGAGTTGTGAAGAGAGGATCTACTGCTTCCGCTGCGTCACGAACAGGTAATGCGGACCCCTTCGATGCCACAACCGCGCACTGTTCTGTTCTTTCTAGGAAGAAATCGTCAGGAAACTTTGTGATTCTGCATGCAGGTACACGAAGATGTCAGTGGATGATGCTAAAAAGCAGTGCCCCTACTGCCGTGGACTCTGTAACTGTACCCGATGCTTTAACAAGGATAAGCAGTTTGGATCCCCCGAGGTGACCGCCTTCTGAGTTCACCACTCTAGTACATAAATACATCTGCAGCTTAGCATGATTTGAAGCAATTGTGTTTCTGAATTCCTGTCGTTTCGTGTTTAGAGAGCATTGCTCTTTGTTTTTGTGTTCCATTCTGTTAGATTGCCGTAATGAACTCTGTCACAGGTTGAGGATTTTTTTATTATCATTTGACCAGACGTAGCCCTTATAATATAAGCTGAAAGTATATCATAGTTGACTGAGCTTTGACAATGTTTTTTGTCTCTCTCCTTGTAGAGCTTGAGGAAATGCAATAGCAATGGATCATCTAAAAGGATAAAAAGGCCCACCTCTGCAGGTGTGAAATCACCCCAGGCTCGTAGTGCAGCACCATGTACTAAAGGAATTGGACTGTCCTTTGGGACGACAAATGGGGTGAATAATGTGTCTCCCATGTCGGCTGAGGTGGATACATCAGATGTGAGGGCTGAGGAGGTTGATCCTGAAACAAAACGCAAATATGCCAGGTACCTGTTGCACTACCTGTTGCCATGTTTGACACAACTCAACAAGGACCAGATGGAAGAAAGAGAAGCAGAAGCCAAAATTCGAGGTAAACCAGATTCTTATTAAATGACATACCAGATATTTGTGGCTTTGAACTGTTTTTTAATATTATCTCCTTCGTTTCTCCAAAACAGGAGTGCAATTGTCGGAATTGATTGTTGAGAAAGCTGTCTCCTGGAATGATGAGAGGGTTTTATGGTACTGGACATTTTCAATTATTATGAATAATTTTATGTGTCATGCTTATAGTTTTTTTTTTGGTATTACAAATCTTTAAGCTATCGTCTCCTTTCTATGTGAAACAGTAACAATTGCAGTACGTCAATATTTGATCTACATAGAAGCTGCCCAAACTGCTCGTATGAGCTATGCATCACCTGTTGTAAGGAGCTCCGTGGACACTGTCTTAAGAGCAATTGTCAAAAGGGACTGGTACCTGTGCCTAAGAGTAGAGGAATTGAGTATATGCATGGTGGTGATAGTGATAAACCGGATTCAAAAAATGACAAAGAAACAGGTTTGTCTAGTTACCAATCTATCAAGTGGGAAGCTGATCCTGCTGGGACCATTCGTTGCCCTCCATCTGAACTTGATGGGTGTGGTAACCATGTCCTTGAGTTGAAACAAATTTTTGAAACAGATAGGTTAAGTAAGCTTGAAATGGAGGCATTGAGACTGAGCAACCAGATAGAACCTTCTGATATTACTAGTATAGATACATGTGAATGCTCATGTTCAGCTAATCATGTAAGTTCAAGGAAAGCTGCCACCAGAGAGAACTCCACAGATAACTACATATACTGTCCAATATCAGATAGTGGTAAGCCAGATGATCTCAAGCACTTCCAAAAGCACTGTGTGAAAGGAGAGCCTGTAATAGTGCAAGGGGTGCATGATAAAATGTCTGATTTTTGCGTTCAAAAAAATAAAATGCCTGCTTTGAGCTGGAAGCCTGAAGAAATGTGGGCTAAAGTACGTGGTGCCAATACTAGTTCTGAGATGAAAACTGTGAAAACCATCGATTGTATGTCTTGCTATGAGGTTAGTAAAATACATGCCTATGACCGTAAAACTATGCTATACTTCTATGCAGTTTGATTCTTTATATTGAGGCTGAATTAGTGGACTGATAGACTCTGACCATTGTGGTCTTTTATTTTCAGTGTAAAATGATTAAGTTAGAAATCTTATATCTGTTTATATATGCAGGTTGTGATATGCGCTGAGGACTTTTTCAATGGGTATTATAATGGTCGGATGTGTCTTAATGGTTGGCCTGCAATGCTTAAATTGAAGGATTGGCCTACTTCAGACCATTTTGAAAATATTTTGCCTTCCCATGGAAAGACATACATCAATTCTTTGCCTTTTCAACCTTACACAAATTTGAAATCTGGTTTGCTAAATGTCTCTGCATTGCTTCCTGGTGACATCTTAAAGCTTGACATGGGCCCAAAATCATATATAGCTTATGGTTATGCACAGGAACTCATTAGAGGAGATTCTGTAACAAAACTTCATTGTGATTTGTCTGATGCGGTAAGTAAATAACTGAGAACAACTTACGCATCTAGTGGACATAATTATATTATACTGAACTATGTCCATGAAGTCCTTGATTTTTTTCTTTGTTCGGAAAAAAAATCTTTCCAATTGTTCCTTTTTTCCTGGTGACTTACATCAGAGAATTCTATGGATCCAATAGTAAACCCAATGGAGACTATCTCATCTGTTACCATTGGTTGATGGTACAAGAGGGACTAATAGCATGATTGGTTCCAGAGACTAAAAGGGACTAAATGATAGAACAATGACCAAAACACCCCTGACTTTAAGAAAAGAGAGAAAGGAGAGAGACAAAGGAGGGGTGGGGACAGGCAAATTGAGGGGCATGGGCTGTAAAGTTGGTCCATTAGTCCCAATTAGCACCTCTCAAGGGACTAGTGGACTAGGGACTACTAGTCCCTCTTTTAGTCCCCCTGTTTGGCAATTTAGGGACTAAAAGGGTCTAGAATCTAGTCTCTAGTCCCTATCTATAGAGAATGCATAGCATCTTGTTGTGCTCTTCTTTTCTTTAATATAATTTTGGCCATTGTTAGGTTAATGTTTTGATGCATACTGCCAAAGTTGAGCCTTCTGAAGAACAAGAAAAGGGGATAAGAAAATTGAAAATAAGGCATGCAGAACAGGATAAAAAGGAACGCTTGGGGAATTCATCAATAGATGGAAATGAAACAAGCATGGAGCATGCTCATATATCATCAGTTTCCTGCGAGGACAATGAAGCAGGTGCACTATGGGATATTTTCAGGAGGGAGGATGTTGGAAAGCTGAAAGAGTACCTCATAAAACATTCCAAAGAATTTCGCCATATGCACTGTTGTCCAGTTGAAACGGTCAATCTTAATCTTATCTCTGAATGAACTTGGTAAAAACCATAGATGTTTATCCCTTTGTGACACTTGTTTTTAATGCAGATATTTAACCCTGTACATGATGAAACATTTTATCTGACCAACAAACACAAGAGGGAGCTCAAGAAGGAGTATGGTGAGTTGGCCCATCTATTTGTGTTTATAAATCCTTTGGTGTGAGTAGCTGAGCGTTCAGTACTCAAAATCTTGATGTGCTGCTGTAGGAATTGAGCCATGGACCTTTGTGCAAAGACTTGGAGATGCAGTTTTTATACCTGCTGGGTGTCCTCATCAAGTTCGGAATCTAAAGGTAAGCTTGCCAATGCACTCTTACATATCCCAAGTTTCAAATGCAGCAGATAGATGAGGGGTAGGAGAAGTTCTACTCAATTTTGACATGTTCTGGCTGAATGTGTAATGACTGCAGTCTTGCACCAAGATTGCTCTGGATTTTGTATCACCGGAGAACATTCAGCAGTGTCTCAGCTTAACCGAGGATTTCCGGAGACTTCCAGTGGGCCACAGGGCAAAAGAAGATAAACTTGAGGTACGAACTTTTAATGCACATCCATCGTGAACTTAAGGGCCTGTTTGGTTGCTATACTGGCCTGGGGAGGCCTGGCTAGGCATAGAAAAATGGACGCCTGGGATCTTTGCCTGGTCCAGGCACCTTTTCCAGTATGGAAACCAAACACGCCCTTATCCTCTTATTAGCTCGTTAGTATCAGCGACTGTACATCATAGAACAACACAGAGATAAGCTTACATGGTCGATCACCATTGCTTCAGCATTTCAGTGCCATTTATAATCTAAGACAACATAAGGACCTAAATACATCACAGCATAGCATGCATGCCATGCATTTGATAATAATAAATAACACAAATAACACAAATGCATCGTTTTTGTGGATTGCAAAACAACATACAGTTTGCATAGAAGTTCATTATTTGAGCCCAAATAGGAGTGTGTCTGTCCAGTAACCATAGGCCTGCAGACACCCAACAAGCTTTGCCTCTGCCAGAAATTTATTTTTTCTTAGTGGGCACCATGTAAATTAGTTCAAGATATGTTGCTACGAGCTTCAGTTGTGTTGCCACACCCTTGAGCTTCCATAGATTCATTTTCCCTCTCATGTGGTCATAGATGTGATGGCTACTCGGTGACTAGGCACCATGACCATGCGAATGGTGAAGATTCAAATATACTTTGGTGGCAGCGATCCATGAGAATGTCAAGATGGCGTTGAGGAAGTCATATGGCTATGTCATGATCATTGCCGGCAACGAGATCAAATTGCGGACATGAGTAAAAATAGAGGACAAAGAGAGGGATCTCGATACGAGGATCGTTGGCCCCTCGCTCGATTACTTGTTTCTAAATATCTTCCAATAATGCAGATTTAAAAACTTTTAGCATTAAGCATATCAGAATAGGCACCGAAAAACCTTTTCTCACGTCTACAAGGACTAAAACCACTTCAATTCCATGAAGTATTTTGTCAGAAAAAATGCACCACTTCCATATCACTGTTTCTTGGGCTATGGTGCCAATTCTGCTAGCACATGTCAAGCACTACCCTTTTTCCTCTTTTCATCAAAGGCTACCAGGTTCGCATGGTCACATTTTATCTCCTGGACAGCACATGCTTCATAAAATACAAGGATGAAATTATCCGTACTGTGTTGGTTAAGATATTGTGGGGAGAAGTGAGCTGCCATAGACTCGGCAGAGCGCATCATCAATGCCAAAACCAGCACCAACTTCTTTCAGTAACTTATGAAACCCATGATTTGCAGCAACCATACCAACCTCCGGATATCGTGATGAATTGCCAACATGAGTAAACACCTTATCATCACCTAGCCGAACAGTTAGCTTGTCCTTCTCATCATCCAGATATGCTTTACCGAAGGATAATTACTGCTAATTGTTCGGCTAGGTGATGATAAGGTGTTTACTCATGTTGGCGATTCATCACTATCAGTAATGAATGATCTTCCATGGCTGCCTCAGCCATCTGTTGCTGTTTCGATGTACCAAATACTCTCCAAATTGACTGACTTGTTGCAGATAACCACCGTGCAAATCAAAGCAGTGCAATGACTCCTCATCCCACACAATCTCTGCAGGAAATATTTCATCAAATAACTCGAGGGCATCACCGATGCTTTGAAATCGACTAGCTTGTGCTGTATATGTTCAAGCATTTGGTCTGCAACATCCATGCCATGCCCTGCAATAACGGCGAGCATACCATCCTCAATAAGCTTCACCATCAATTTTTTTTCTCATTCTCTATATCCTTTGTGCCTATGGCTTGCTACTGTAATAAACTACCATGTGTCTCAATATCATGCTCAGTCCACACAGTTTCACTGGGCATTTCACCAGACAACCAATCCCTAGAATTTATGCCAACCTTTAGTGGAACATTCATGTACTCTTTGCCCAGTGCTAACTGCTGCAGTAATACTTCATACACAGCAAGGTTGACATCTTGACCCACACCAAATGCTCACAAAGTCATTTCATCAAGAGGCACTTGTACAACATTGTCTCTATGCTTTGCTCTTTCTGCCACCTTCTCAAGAGAGATTTCAACAAACAACTCGTATGCAACATCGCTACCCAGTTGAAGAGGCTGTGGGTGTTGTTGATTTGAGAACATATGATAATTAGCCGGCTCAGCGACTATGATGCTTTTCTCACCGCCCAGTACTAACTATACTCTGCTACTTGTTGCAATAGACCGTCCTGCAAGTTAAGGCCATGCAAAGCTCCTCATCCTTGTGCCTCCATCGCCACCAAGCATTGGGAAATCTGAGACCATCGCCACCTGCGCCATCGACACTGAGTTTGCGCTGCCTGTTCCATCAAGAACACCCTGCTATCACCCTCGATAAGGAAGATAGCCTTTGATAATCGAAAATCCCCAATGTACCCACGCTGAATCAAGCCAATATTTAGGTCGGTGATGCACCATCTACCACCGCACAGCACCGAAAAAATTCCGCCATGGCAAACTGCCGGTACCCACACTGAGGATAGTTTTCTCTGATACCACCTATCACACCCATTACTAACGACGAGATCAAATCACTAACATGAGTATAAACAGAGGGATCTCGATACAAGGAATGTTGGCTCCTTACCCAATTACTTTTTTTTTCTGAATATCTTCTGCCCTTCTGCTCAAGACACGGCATTGGTTTTTATGTATTCTCTTCACACACTTACATGTGGACCCTTTCACTGTCAATAAGCCAACACAAATTGCAGTCGTTATTGGGTTTGGGATCTTGATACGAGGAGCGTTGGCTCCTTACCCAGTTACTTGTTTCTGAATCTTCTTCGCTTCTGCTCAGGACAGGGGATTGGTTTTTAGGCATTCTCTTCACACATTTACACACAGCTTGCAGTTGTTTTTGGGCTTACTGCGGGTGTTACAGGCTATTTGGCGAAAAAGGAGCATTTGCCTTTTGCCCTTGTGCCGGATAGTAGTAACTGGCGAATCATCTAGGGTTTAATTAAACACACTTAGCTTTCACCGCACCTCTCTAAACCTTCTAGAGTTAAAAAAAAAAACCTAACCTTGTAGAGCTTGTGTCCTCAAGAGATTTGTACAAGCGATTGAAAGAGGGCAAGAATCTGAAAGTGTAAGCTTAAAAAAAAAACTAGACCTATGGGGATAAGACAGCTCTAGGCATTTTGCTAAGAAAAAAAAAATCTTTTCATGTAGGTCAAGAAAATTCTCTGCACCTTTTATCACTAGTAGAGAAAGTGGTTGTAGTCCCGGTTTCCAACCCCCTTAGCTCCCGGTTTTGGGAACCAGGACTAGGAATCCGACTAAAGGTCCCAACCATTAATCCCGGTCACGCAATCGGAACTAAAGCCTAGCTTCGAATAAAAAAAATAAATGAAATCGGGACTAAAGCCTAGCTTCGGATGAAAAAAATAAATGAAATCTTGGAGACCTCTCTTGTGGTGTGTGTGAGATTCGAACCCAAGACCCCTTGTCTCACGCGTAGATTCTTTACCAACTCAGCTACACAGCACATGTGAAAGAGTCCTGTGCGCTCCTCCTTTTGAATTGACCCGTGGAGGACCTTTAGTTCCGGGTGGAAGACCTTTAGTCCGGATTAGTAAACACCCCTGTTTAAAATAACGGGCTATAGCGCCGCTATAGCTGCTGGAGAAGGCTGCCGCTAAGCTATTTGTATTTCCGCTATAGCGCCGCTATTTACTGTTTTTTGCCACTATTTACCGCTATAGCGCCGCTATTTACCGCTATTTTATATTTCATTTGATACTAATTTGGTATTTTGGACAATTAAACTTTCATGAACCATGTTGTAATGTCATATTGGTATTTGGTATTGTTATCTAGACTTGTAGAACTATAGAAACATATTTGTGTTCATCAAATATCATATTTGTCTTGTTTTTTGCATCAATAACTAGTGTTTTTCATGATTTTTCTTATAAACCGCTATCTGGCATAGCTTCGCTATAGCTCCGCTATAGCTTTATAGCCCCTGAAAAAAACTTGCCGCTATTTGCCATAGCCTGCTATTTAAAACTATGGTAAACACCAATCAAGACTAAAAGGTCACCATTACCAACCGGGACTAAAGGTTGGAGGACCTTTAGTCCGGGTTGGTAACACCAACTGGGGCTAAAATTAGTCCCAGTTGGTGTTACCAACCCGAACTAATGCTTGTTTAGTCCTGAACACAAAAAATACCGAGACTAAAACCGAAAATCGATGTGGATCAAAAGTCTTTTCTCTACTTTGATATACACAGCCGCAGGCACCGGAGCCAATGAGAAAACAAAGTGTAAGCTGACAAGTATTTTGGAGGCTACCTCGTAGACAGCTGGCATTGCCCGTGACGGTTAAGCTCCCTGGGAAGTTTGTACCGCTCACATTTACGGGGAATTCGAGTCATTTCGAGAGCTTGGTACCTGCTTTGAGACTTGAGAGGATAGGGTTGAACTCTTAAAGAAACACACAGACGTGTTCTAGTAAAAAAGAGAGGATAGGGTTGAAACTGATCGGGCTCGTAGTGCGCTCATTAGTAGAGACTCAGCTTCCTCTGTGGAATGAACATCGGTCAAGAAATTTTGTCTATTGTGCCGTGTTTGTACGTACCTGTGGTCGATTTTTGGGATTTCGCTAGGGACGGTAGTCGGACCTACGGTTGCCTGCGGGTGCTGCACGTGTCAGGGTATAGGCGTGGATGTCAAATCGCACATGTGATTGCAAAGATGCACCTGTCAGGGTATAGGCGTGGATGTCAAATCGCACATGTGATTGCAAGGCTCGAAATATAAGGGTCATTAACAGTTTTGAATGGTCCCGTCTAATGCTAATACCATGCTTGGTATCTATGTGTAAGATTTTTAGTCAATTTTAAGATATGTATAATTAATTGGTAGCTACGTGCTAGATAACTACCTGCGTATATAGAGATTTGTTTTCAACAATTTATACTTATTACTAATGCAAATCTTAATGCGGGCCCTGTAGCTGGCAAGTATTTGCCCTACCCGCACCACACTTAGACTTGTTGCATCCGTCTACGTCTTTTGTGAGGTTTTTTGTTGCAGGTGATGATGGAAAAGTAGTTTAATTTTCAACCTTTGCTTCAAGTAGAGTCTATTAGGTAAATTTTAGACATGGTACAAACATGGTATTGGTCAACTCACATTGTTAACTAACACCGTAAGATACCTTAAAAAATTATTTTGTTAATTTATTATACAAGAGGAGAGACAGAGAGGATGAAATGTCCTTTTTGCCATTGTCTTTAATCTTCATCTTCTCTTGGTTTAGGGCTCATCTCTCTTTTAACCCATCTCTTTCTCTTAGTTGTGGACTGACGACGTCGACTCCTAAGCTTGAGCCGTTGTGGATTCAGCACCATGGGCGGCGGGGTTGCCCCCACCGGCTATGCCTTCTAGTCGTGAGGCCATCGCCGCAGCTGCGCCTCCCTAACATAGATTCCCAGGAGTTGTGGCTCTGGTGCGAGCCCTTGCCGCAACCATCGTCAGGGAAGCATGCCACGACTGTGACCTAGAAGCCCCATTGTCACCGACGTAGAGGCACCATGTCGCAGCCGCCATCACCAAGGGGCCTTGCATATCCTCTTATCAGAGTCACTAGACACTCTAGCTTCGGTGACCGACTTACCGCCCTTGCCTTGAACTTGTGGGAACTTAGGGCTAGTGGCGGAGGTCCCGCGAGCAACACATGAAACTTACTGGTACAACCATGAAACTTAAAAACAAGGTGAGCTCGTTTCTATGTTGGCATAACAATATAAATACAAATTTGATGCTATCTAATGTCGTTACTTTCAACATGCTTAGGGACAATGATGATGATGATGTGAATTTGATGCTATCTAATGTCTAAGATACTGCAAGCGGTCTAGGACTGCGACGTCGGCGGCGAAGGGTGGCAACCTGCCACGACACTATGCTCGTGACGACCCGTCGGCCTCCCAGCATGCGGCGGTCCACCGGGCTCGGATGGGGCCGTGCAGGGGATCGAGACGATGGGGGATAAGCTTCATCGTCGAGATGGAAACAGCCCGGATCACCAGCTAAGGCCCCTAAATGACCGCTCAGTGATAAAGGAGGTGGGGGTGCAAAGACAACCAGGAGGTTTGCCTAGAAGCAGGGGTGCTGGCAGCACCTTCCGGCATCGATGACACCGGCGGTGCCACCGGAGTATGCCGGCGAGGGATGGCATGGGCATGCCTGTTGACTACGGCGAAAACGACGCTACTTCTACTACTACACTCTGCTTTCTTGAGCCGGATCCGCTGGCTGTGCGCGAGCGCGGGACCTCCGACATGGGTCATCTCGATCGACCCGATATTGGAGGAGCTCGCACGCCTTACTCGTCGTGAGCTGGCCAACGAGAGCACCAGCGCCTGGGTGTCTACCTACTCAGGCGGCAGTCCCTTGGGGGGTTGAAGCATCATTGGTGGACACCCGTTCTCCGGCAATGGCTATTCAAGTGGACGACAGACTCGCCTCTGCTGATGACAGCACGGCGGACATGCCCACCCCTTGCAACGTGACGCTCACGCTACCTGAGGCTGCTTGACGTCTCGCATGGTTCACCCAGGAGGTGCAGCTCAAGCAAAAGTCGCCATTAATCGCCGGTCCATCAAGGCAAAAGGTGGCAACCATAAGGCAACCTCTGCCAATTTGGAGCAGACGAATTGCCGCTCAGCCACTGGCGCACGTACTGATGTTCAAGCAAGGCGAGGTGCTCCTCATGCAGAGGATGAGCTTCTTGCCGCCGACAGCTCCAGTTTCATACGTGTCCAAGCGAACATATGATGACTTGTTCGCAGGGAACTTACGCTGAGCCACGTGGCAGCTCTGGACGAGTTGTTCCCGGCGACCATCAATGGGACTGGTAGAAGAGCACTCTTCTCGGATGACGGAGTAGGGTCGCGTAGCCAACAACCTAGGTCCGTAGGCTGTTCCCGGCGACCATCAATGGGACTGGTAGAAGAGCACTCTTCTCGGATGACGGAGTAGGGTCGCGTAGCCAACAACCCAGGTCCGTAGGCTGTTCCCGGCGACCATCAATGGGACTGGTAGAAGAGCACTCTTCTCGGATGACGGAGTAGGGTCGCGTAGCCAACAACCCAGGTCCGTAGGCTGCTGCACTGCTCTTAGAGCATCTCCAATAGTTTGTATGTAGTCTTGTTGGTAAAATTGTCCATGTCATCAACCAACAAAAGATCATACAACTACTCCAATGGTTGCATCTATACTATCCAATAGGAGAAGAGGGAATAAATGCAATTGCTCTCTACATAGCCTTGGAGCTTGTGCAAGAGCTGTTGGTTAAACTACATACAGCTTTCCTCTCTCTCCTCATTTATTTATTGCCATGTCATCATATATCCTAGGTGGCAAAGTTTACCAACAACTATCTTACAGCCATTGGAGATGCCCTTAGTTCGGTTGTATAGTATTTATGTTATATCAAAGTTTGAAATAGCCTGCTAGGAAGGTCCAGTCGTAACTGTAAGACCACTTACGACGCTCGTCAGAAGCGTGTCATGTGTATGGTTAAACTCTTCTTCTTAATTATAATGATGTTATTCGAGAGAAAAAAAAAGGTTCGTAGGGGTTTTTTGTGACGGGGTTTCTTGAAATGGTTGTCATTTTGACAACTATGGAAACTATTTATAATTTTAAGGGTTTAGACTAGAGATAAAGACTTGTCCAACAAGGCATGAGGGGTACCCAAGGCCCATGGTCCTTTCAGCTCCTCGTGATGCCACTTGGAAAGCCGCGGGACTGGACCATATCCTCCGCTATACTCCGTCTCAAAATAGAGGTCGTTATGGGAAGCGTGTAGGTCAAAATTTCTCAATTTAACTAAGTTTGTAGAAAATACGTACAACATTTATATCTCCAAACAATTTTATTATGAAAGTACATTCAACTATCTATCTAATCTAATGATACTAATCAATTGATATTAATTGTGTATTATAAATATTAAAAAAATTTAAACTACAATTAGTTAAAGTTAAAAAATTGATTTCTGAGGAAGTGAGAATGACATCTATTTTGGGATGGAGGGACTACACATTCCACCTAGAACCACCACACTAATGCTTCGTTGCCTCTTATAGCATTAGCAATGGCCCAACATTGACCAACACATGATGTTCTTCTATAGCTCTTCCAAACAATTGACCTGACTAACCTTAAATAGTTTGGTGAGGTTCGTCACGTGCAGCACAGATGCTGCTGCTGGGCTCCCCAGGCCTAGCTGACCTCACAATCCAAGGCCGAAGTTGTGCACCGTGCAAAATTGGATAGGATCCTCGAAGAGATCACATCACCTGAGAATATATATATATACCCTTTTTTTTTGTAGAGGCTGTTCTACAGGCAAAGCGGAAAACCTTCTTTTTGAATTGCATATACCTTGGCATGCTAAGTACAGTTTTGTACTTTACCAGCAAATGATTGAATCAAGAACCGTGAGCTGCCACTGACACTGTTTCCCCCCTCGTTATGGTTGCAGGTGAAGAAGATGATCGTCTATGCCGTTGAGCATGCTTTGGCGATTCTGAAAGAGCCTTGCTCATCCCCCGAGTCCGCCTGAACGCGCTGGCATAACGGTTATGCTAGTCAGCGAGGGAAACTAGAGAACATGATGCAAATGTTGTGCGACAGTAACGTGCAGCAGTGCTAGTTGATTTCCTTGTCGGCACAAAAAATAATCTTAGAGATATTTCGCTGATGGTGTGCATCACTGGGCGTACTGAGAATTTAAATATTTTATTTATGCCATGCTATCTGTTATGGCAGAATTTCAATCTTGGCTGCCGGACTTAATCACTGCAAAGGTAGCTTGCTCTGGCAAGAAAATCCTTGCCCAGGCAACGAGCATTTTTGGCTCTCCTGCGGCAGCAAGGTGAGCACGCCGTACAAAAAGAGCAGGTGCTGGAGCTATGCGTCCTACTGCATATGCTGCTGTGCTAGCCCTCCACCCTTCTTGCTGCTCCCTGTGTGGTATTGTTGCTGCTCACACGTCACAGCCAAACAGGTTCCTAGACTTGCAAAGCAAAGCAAACCAATGCTTACTTAGCTAGCCCAAGTTGACAAAAGGATCCAAAGCATGCTCATAGCTTTTGCTATGCACTTAAGTATACAATATGTCCAGATATAGAATAAAAATAATGTATCTCAAAATGTCTTATAAATTGAAATGAAGGGGTACATCAAATGATTATATTCACATGCTCCTTAACATTTCTGTTAATCATAAATTACTAGTATAAAATGTACCATAAAGCAAGATTGTAATAACTTAACAAAAATACTTCTTATGAGGTAATATTTAGATAGATTCAAAGACTAAACATGGCAACCAAAGTTCTTGTCTTCAATATTGTTTATAACCCGTTCAAGTGTTGGTATTTAGGCCCAAAATTCGGCATTGGCATCGGATACCCCCAATTCCGTTGTTTGGATGGTCTTGGTATTGGCAAGTGGAAACGAGCTCCTTAGTGGTGAACAAGGTATGCACACATGAGCACAGTTATATTAAAGTTAGAGAGGAGACAAGGAGACTCATTATGCCTTTTACACTTGCTCAAACTTCTTCATACTTTGATTTTGGTCATCACCTTCTAATCTTTAGTGCTCACAAACAGTTCTCATTCTACTCATAGCAAACATACAAGCAACAAATAGAAGCAACTAAGAACAATACATCACACGAGAGAACACAATGTACTATACAGTCATGACAGCGCAGGAAATGACTAAAACGAGCTACCGTTGACAAGGACACAACTAACGCGATTTACATTTTTATAAGATAACAAAAGTCTATGTGTGCATTTATTTTAATTTAATAAAATAAAGTGATAGACATTTCGGAGAAACACCTGGAATTCAATTAAGATAAATTAAACTAAATTATAAAGCCAGAGTAAAACCCTAATCATATCTTTTTTTATAATGATCATATATCATTTAAGCCAATTAAACCTTTAGCTTGAAAGATAAAGGACATGGAACAAAAGCTAAACGAAAGCTTTTATCTTTCGAGGTTGAATTAAGCATGTTATAAAGTAAAAGGTATTAATGTTGAAATTAACTATATTAATATTGATTTATGAAAGACGAGTGACTGACATAAAAACCTAAGTTGCTTTTAATTGCAAACCCAGTTGCATAAGCATTAAACAAATTAATGTTTAATCTATAAAATTAAGAGTGTGAGCCATGTTAAACGTCATTGCTAACACGTAGCTTTGATCAGCCGGTCACAAGAAAAATTGCTCAGAACAGAGCTAAGATTGAAAAGAAACGGCCACCAAGAGTTTTATATTATAAAAAAGAAAAGCCTATATGCTATCTATTTTAATTGAGCAAAACCATATGAAGCATAATAACTCAGATTACAAAAAAAAATCACATTTTATTTTAAAAGACGACTTAAGATAGTCATATTTTACTTATAAATACGAATGTATCATTTAATCAAAATTATTTTTAATCTCGCAAAAGAAAAGTTCATGTGAATAAAAACATGTCAACGATTTTACACATGCAGCGTGTTGAAACTAAGCAACTTACAGTTTAGAAACACATTTATATTAGCAATTAATCTAAATAATCAAGATATAAAACCTATATTGTTTTTAACTTGTAAAGCAGTTGCATGCATATTTAATCAAATTAATATTTAATTATATAAAAAAATAGGTGACATGAGAAACATCGACACTAAGGCCCCGTTTGGCACAGCTTAGCTTCACTAGTGAAGCTGTTTTTTGGAAAATAGCTTCATGAGCAACTCTCTAGGTGAAGCTGAGCTGTTTTAGAAAAAACTGTTTGGCAAAATAGCTTTACCAATAGCTTCATGCATGGATGAGAGAGAGAAAGAAGGAAGGAGCTAGAATAAGCTAATTTTTTTCGGTTTCACCATAGCTCATATTCTTGTGAGAGTACGAGAAAAACGGCTTTACCCATGAAGCTGTTTTGAAAATGACTATTTAACAAAAAAAAAAAAGCCTCACAACAGAGCCGTGTCAAACGGGGCCTAACATGTAAATTACGTCGATATAACACAACTCAAACGAAGCAAAACAGAAAAGGGGAGATTTAACGAACCAGTGGCATAACCGTAAATATCTCGTCTTCTTTCTCTCTCCAATGGTTGCTGCTCGCGCGCGTGGAGAGGACCGGGGACGGCCGGGCCAGGCCAGCCGGCGCGGCACACGGGGCGGAGCGGCGCAGGGTCCCATGCCGACGGGGCGACGGGGCGGGGCTGGCTCAGCTGCCACGACAGTGGCCGAGCGGCTCAACAGGCGGCGGCCGGTCTGCGCATGCCGCGTGCAGTGGAGTCTGGGAGCGGGGCGCGTCCGCATGGTAGGGGCGCGCAGGGCCCAGGAGACGACGGCTCTAGGAGAGGCCCCGGTCAGCTGCAGGGGCGGGGCAGCCGGCAAACACGAAGAACGGACGAACTCCCATGAAGGTGTGTGCTCTCCGGAAAGGTCACCGGAAAAAGAAAAACGAAGGGAAATAGGTCAACGGTGATGGATTGATGCAAATAATAACACTACGGTGTAGACAACGACGAGACGAACCTTGTGGTGGTGGTGGATTTCGCCCGAGGTAAAAGTGGCGGCTGTAGAAAAGGATGTACTTTTGAATTAGGGTGTTGAGGGGATTAATGGAAAAACGAGATATTTTATTATTTTCGAAAATAATAAATTTCACATATATAAAATAAATCTAGAAAAATTCAGAATTTAGTAGTTAAGCAAAAAAAAAACTCAGAAGGCTTCAAAAATTCAAGAAAAATTCTAAGAGACATTTTGAACATGAGAAACCCAGATAAAGTATTTAGATCCCATGGAAAGATAGTGTAGAGCATTAAAAAAAAAACCCTTAGAAGACTAGGAAAAGTTTTAAAAGAAAACCAAATAAAGTTCCTAGAAGTTTGTAGAGATATGTTGATGGATGTTGAACTCAAATGATTGATTTGGAATATATAGAAAATATTTTGGGAAGCTCCAATAAAAGAATTAAACTGGGAAATAAGGAAAGATAAAGACATGCTAGAGAAGGAAGGTCGACTTACTAAATGAATTGTGACAACTTTACTCACTCACAACATACAAACACCACAATCGAATTAAGTTTGGAAAAAATTGAAAACCCACACATTTTATACCTAAAATTGTGGCTAAATTGAATTAATATTGGAAAATTTTATATCAATATTAAATTTGTTTATTTTATTTAGTGTTTTCTGTCCACAACCCAAAATTGAAACCCACACATTTTATGAAGCTTACTGTTCTCTAGGATTGGCTTTAGGCTTTTTCCTACGCAACTTAGGGCATGAGCAAGAGCAATGGAAGCTAAGACTCTTAGAGCAAATCTAACAGTTTGGCATGTGTTATATGACTTTGTGAAATAGAAAGTTGGTTATCTTTTGATTTTTAGTGATCATATATAGCCAACTATGGGCACGCTATCTAACTTTGTAAAATAGCAATGTTGTTGTGGACCTCTTCTTTTTTTAGGAGTTTTTTTATTTTACACAATGGCTAAACAATAGAATTTAGCTACTAACTTTAGCCTAGCTATCGGAGTTGCTCTTAGTGGTTTAGTACAAATAAAGTGGTCCATATCTTCTAGTACAATTCACACAATGCAAACTATCACTACTTGTGGTTTTTAGTGGAACTAACATTGGTGGTGAAGATCGTGGTGCTCGAAAACATAAAGTAATAAAATCAATGAGAACAAATGTTCTTGTGGGAAACCAACCATATACCATAGGCCTTGCTCCTACATGATTATAGCTTGTCGCCTTAGACGTGTTGATGCTGAGGTCCCTCCCCATATGGCTATGGAGTTCTCATTGAGAAACCTTATGAGCACCTGGAATCCTCAGTTTGAGCCATTTCTAGACAAGAGCCAATGGCCTCCTTACGATGGCCCCAAGTATGTGGCCGATCTAGGTTTATTGTGGAAGAGTAGAGGACCTAGGCGGCGGAAGCGGTTCAGGATGGACATGGACCGAGCCACCAAAGGTAGATCAACCAAGAGTAAGGTTGGGACACATTTTGTAGAGGACACCCAAAAAAGCTGTTGCTCAAGTTGCCATAAGCCGGGGCACAATAGAAGAAAATGTCCTAAACTACTTAGACAACAGGTATCCACCACTATATGCTACAATTGCTTTGTGTATTGTTTTACTTAGAAGTGTTTGCTTGTTTGTGTTGTTATTAAGGTTATGTTACTTCTTAGCACATAAAAAGTTTTGTTTCTTTCATTAATACTAATGCTTTCTCATTCCATAACTTGCAGGATGGATTGGTTCCCCCTACTTGATCCAAGGTTCGATGAGCACCATCGGGCTCGGAGGATCGAAAATGGAGAGGTATGCAATAGATGGACTTTTTTGACAAATAAACTGTTTTTACATGACCCTCTTTTAGCCTATTGCTATTTCTATATATTTGTTCCACACATGTTCATTGAAACACCATTTACATGACCCTCTTCATATGTTGTGCAGGTTCTGAAGGTGCTAAGGCCAATGACACATGAGTCCGCTACAACCATGGTGTACGACGAAAGGTACACGCCCCTCCTAAAGCGGGCGAACCTGGCCACCGTGGCCCGTGTCTGTCGTCGAGGCACGCCACCTTTCAACCCTGAGGCGCTGACAGCGTTGATAGATAGGTGGCGTCCAGAGACACATAGCTTTCACCTACCGTGTGAAGAAATGACGATCACTCTTGAGGATGCAGCCATGATCCTTGGAGTCAAAATCCGAGGAATCCCAGTGACAGGAGACACGGAGTCTGAAGGATGGGAGGACCGGGTCGCCCAGTTCTTGGGACGTGCCCTACCGGAACTTGAGGCAGGCAAGAAATGATGCACCAGTGGGGTGTCCCTCAGGTGGCTTCGTCAACAGTTTCGTCAGTGCCCACCGAACGCAGACGAGGCGATCGTGAACTACTACTGCCGGGCCTACGTCCATCACATGTTCGGTACGGTACTCTTCCCTGACGGCACTGGAGACACAGCGTCGTGGATGTACATCCCGTGCCTTTGGAACTGGGATGATGCCGGCAACAGGAGTTGGGGCTCGGCTATACTTGCCTTCCTGTACTGTCGGCTCTGTGAGGCTTGCCGCCATCCTGGAGGCGAGCACGCTACAATGTCAGGGTGCATCACACTGCTGCAGGTAATCAATCAAAGTTGTGAACTTTTCCACTTCAATGTTTTTTAGGTAATCACTGCATGTGGCATTTTTATTAGTTATGAAATTGATCTAATGAGTGCTTGGATTGGTTCCCTGGTGGTAACTGGTTCAGCATTGGTTTAGGGTTTGATATGGCGTATCTTTTGCATATTTGGATGCGGCTGAGGCTTCCAGTTGGGAGACCTCATAAGATCGAGAAGCCACACGATTGGTTTCCACAAGGAGACCCCGTTGTCTCCCCAACCGTGGCACACCTCTACGAGCGAGCACATGGAACTTACCATGTTTCACACCACGTGTACATCAGCTACATGAACGAGTTGGATACCCTTTTGCCATAGCATGTAAGTGTCACACCATGGTTTTTTTCCCAAACCTCTATTTAATTGGTTGTCCGACTATGGGGTTCTCTTGGCCATTTGGTGGCACTATTGCTTGTTGTTGGCTCATGATTCAAATGTGGATATGTGCACAAAATCATGACCATGCTGTTTACAGGTTGAATGGTGGCCATATACGCTGAAACAAGTTAAGGATCTCCATTTGAGCACCTTATGCAAGGCAGATGAGGAGCTTTGGACGATGTGGTGCCCTCTTATTTGTTTCTATGCAGTGGAGTACCATCTCCCTCACCGTGTAGCACGACAGTTTGGTAAGCTGCAGCCTTGTCCTCCTGAGGATTTCTCCACCTCTTGGCAGCTCCACAAGTACGTAACATGGCATGTCATATTCATTTCACATGAAGCAATTGTCGCGTGCACCTTCATATTGTTGTGATGTTGTACAAATTGTAGGTTCAATCGACAGAAGAAGAAGAAGATCACGAACTGGCAGTTGGAGCACCAGCGTTACATCAATGAGTGGAACTTGATGGAGCGGAACAACATGCCCATCCACGCCGTCCATCGCGACAGGGCATTCGATGAATACCTTGTTTGGCTTGGCGAACGGACGAGGCTACAATTGAGGCCATCCTAGACGGAGCAGGACATTGCTGAAATTGCAAGCGATGAAGAAGCCAACAACCCCTATGACGCGGCTACCCGACAAGGCCTACAAGTTGAGATCGCCCCTGCGTTAGCCAGAGCTGTGAGTGATATAAATATTTTCAGCTTACCAGCAGTTCCACTTCATTGGAGACTTAATCATATTTTCTTACTTTTGCATAGAGCATGGAAATAATGAGGACAGTGGTGGATCAAGGAAGGGCATTGATGATCCCTGAGGGCGATCCTAAGGAGGCTAGCATGTTACGTCAACACATTCAGGTATTTGTTAACACTTTCTTGCAAACGGCAATGTTATACATGACAACTTGTTATCAAATATTTGTTTCCAAATGCAGCGTGCCATGGTTCACCTTCGTAAGGTAGCTGCACGCCTTGGATGTAGACGTCCCCCCGATGTTGCAATCCCACAGCAGCTAGGTGCAGGAGCTTCCACATCTGCAAGTAGAAGAGAAACAGTAAGGTAGCCCCAAATGTCACCACATGTCCCGGGATGCACGACGGAGCAAAGGTAGAGCACACCTGCTGAGCTCGTGCACGTCGGAGCCAAGGCCAAGCCATCACCATGCGTCCCAGCTGCTGCGCTTGCTGGAGCCAACGTCGAGGGCGTCGGAGCTCGTCTGGGCGGCTCGCGTGCGACGGAGATGGCGCGCAGTGCAGCTCGACCGCGGCGGCTCGCACGCGACGCAGTTCGCCTGCGGTGGAGCTAGAACGCGGCGGAGCGCGCGCGACGGAGCTCGCCAACGCTGCCTCGGAGCTGGCACACGGCGCAGCTCGCACGCGACGGAGCTCGCCCGCGGCGGAGCTGGCGCGCGACGCAGCTCGCCCATGGCGGAGCTCGCCCGCGCTGCCTCGGAGCTGGCACGTGGCGCAGCTCACCCGTGGCGGAGCTCACCCGCGCTGCGAGCGCACCTAGCCGCCGTGCGCCCAGGACGAGGGACGAGGGCCGCGGGCCACGCGCGAGGCCACGCCTAGGCTGTCGCGAGCGAGGCCACGTGCCCAGGACGCGGACTGCACGAGCTCTCCTCCGCTCGCTGCTTGGTGATCGCCGAAGGTTGAAGAAGGAAATGACATGTGGGGCCCACGCGTCAGCAAGTGAAGGGAGAGGAGCAGCAGGGGTAGAAAGGTCTTTTTCCTTGTCAAGTTGGAGCTCCCAATGGCGCTGTCGCGCTGGAATGCCAACGTGGCGTGCCATCTCAGCAAAAATGGCAAATACGTAGGAGCTCAGCTGCATGCGGTGGCAAATATGTAGGAGCGTTTCTAAAGCTGGCAATTGGAGGAGTGCCAACCATAAGGGTGGCAAAAAGTTAAATATCTCCTTGTTACAGGACTTTAAGATTAGTGTTTGCCGAATTTCTGCCCACAAGATGTCATTCAATCCATAAGGCATTTGTGCATCAAGAGTTGTCAATTTCCTGACGATGCTATAAGGCTACAGATATTTGCCCCAAATCTTTGTGCACTTAAACTGACAGAAAATAAAGGCCTGACTCCTTTCCTTGGAAGCATGCCATTGCTAGTAACAGCATCTGTCGAACTTTTCCATTGCTGGTTACCACCCTTTAGAGATCGTTGCAGGCACACCACCAACCATGGGGATTATTGTCACCTCGATCCATGCATTGATTGTTATGGCAGCAAGAGGTGTGTAGTGCTTGGAGGTCTATCCAATGTACAAGTTTAAAGTTGAAAATAATTGGGCCTTGGTCTT
>CM077664.1:79451984-79456984 GCA_039707655.1 Elymus sibiricus
TCCATGACGGGCGTCGGCACGTTTTTTCCCGTGTCCCCGTACCGCCCGGTTTGGATCCGTGTACGGGTCCGTGTACGCATCGTTGGCTCGTCGGTGGTTTTGCCCAGTTTTCCATGGCACGCGTTCAGTTCCGTCCACGACGGGCGTCGGGCACTTTTTTCCCGTGTCCACGTACTGCCCGTTCTGGGTCCGTGTACACGTCGGTGGCTCGTCCGTGGTTTTGCCAAGTTTTCCATGGCGCGCGTCCAGTTCCGTCCACAACGGGCGTCGGGCACTTTTTTCCCGTGTCCACGTACCGCCCGTTCTGGGTCCGTGTACGCGTCGGTGGCTCGTCGGCGGTTTTGGCCTGTTTTGCATGGCGCGCGCCCAGTTCCGTCCACGACGGGCATCGGGCACTTTTTTTCCCGTGTCCACGTACCGCCCGTTCTGGGTCCGTGTACGGGGCCGTGTACGCGTCGGTGGCTCGTCGGTGGTTTTGTCAAGTTTTCCATGGCACGCGTCCAGTTCCGTCCACGACGGGCATCGGGCACTTTTTCCCGTGTCCACGTACCGCCCGTTCTGGGTCCGTGTACGGGTCCGTGTACGCGTCGGTGGATCGTCGGTGGTTTTTCCCAGTTTTCCATGGCGTGCGTCCAGTTCCGTCCAGGACGGGCGTCGGGCACTTTTTTCCCGTGTGCACGTACCGCCCGGTCTGGGTCCGTGTACGGGTCCGTGTACGCGTCGGTGGTTCGTCGGTGGTTTTGCCCAATTTTCCATGGCGCGCGTCCAGTTCCGTCCACTACGGGCGTCGGGCACGTTTTTTCCCGTGTCCCCGTACCGCCCGGTCTGGGTCCGTGTACGGGTCCGTCTATGCGTCGATGGCTCGTCGGTGGTTTTGCCCAGATTTCCAAGGCGCGCGCCCAGTGCCGTCCACGACGGGCGTCGGGCACTTTTTCACCGTGTCCACGTACCGCCCGGTCTGGGTCCTTGTACGCGTCGGTGGCTCGTCGGTGGTTTTGCCCAGTTTTCCATGGCGCGCGTCCAGTTCCGTCCACGACGGGCGTCGGGCACATTTTTTCCCGTGTCCCCGTGCCGCCCGGTCTGGGTCCGTGTACGGGTCCGTGTACGCGTCGGTGGCTCGTCGGTGGTTTTTCCTAGTTTTCCATGGTGCGCGTCAAGTTCCGTCCACGACGGGCGTCGGGCACTTTTTTTCCCGCGTCCCCGTACGGCCCGTTCGGGGTCCATGTACGGGTCCGTGTACGCGTCGGTGGCTCGTCGGTGGTTTTGCCCAGTTTTCCATGGCGCGCGTCCAGTTCCGTCCACGACGGGCGTCGGGCACTTTTTTCCCGTGTCCACGTACCGCCCGTTCTGGGTCCGTGTACGGGTTCGTGTACATGTCGGTGGCTCGTCAGTGGTTTTGGCATGTTTTCCATGGCGCGCGTCCAGTTCCGTCCACGACGGGCGTCGGGCACTTTTTTCCAGTGTCCACGTACCGCCCGGTCTGGGTCCGTGTACGGGTCCGTGTACGCGTCGGTGGCTCGTCGGTGGTTTTGCCCAGTTTTCCATGGCGCGCGTCCAGTTCCGTCCACGACGGGCGTCGGGCACTTTTTTCCTGTGTCCACGTACCGCCCGTTCTGGGTCCGTGTACGCGTCAGTGGCTCGTCCGTGGTTTTGCCCAGTTTTCCATGGCGCGCGTCCAGTTCCGTCCACGACGGGCGTCGGGCACTTTTTTCCCGTGTCCACGCACCGCCCGTTCTGGGTCCGTGTACGCGTCGGTGGCTCGTCGGTGGTTTTGCCCAGTTTTCCATGGCGCGCGTCTAGTTCCGTCCACGACGGGCGTCGGGCACTTTTTTTCCCGTGTCCCCATACGGCCCGGTCTGGGTTCGTGTACGGGTCCGTGTACGCGTCGGTGGCTCGTCGGTGGTTTTGCCCATTTTTCCATGGCGCGCGTCCAGTTCCGTCCACGACGGGCGTCGGGCACTTTTTTCCCGTGTCCCCGTACCGCCCGTTCTGGGTCCGTGTACGCGTCGGTGGCTCGTCCGTGGTTTTGGCCTGTTTTCCATGGCGCGTGTCCAGTTCCGTCCACGACGGGCGTCGGGCACTTTTTTCCCGTGTCCACGTACAGCCCGGTCTGGGTCCGTGTACGCGTCTGTGGCTCGTCGGTGGTTTTGGCCTGTTTTCCATGGCGCGCGTCCAGTTCCGTCCCCGACGGGCGTCGGGCACTTTTTCCCGTGTCCACGTGCCGCCCGTTCTGGGTCCGTGTACGGGTCTGTGTACGCGTCGGTGGCTTGTCGGTGGTTTTACCAAGTTTTCCATGGCGCGCGTCCAGTTCCGTCCACGACGGGCGTCGGGCACTTTTTCCCGTGTCCACGTACCGCCCGTTCTGGGTCCGTGTACGGGTCCGTGTACGCGTCGGTGGCTCGTCGGTGGTTTTGCCCAGTTTTCCATGGCGCGCGTCCAGTTCCGTCCACGACGGGCGTCGGGCACTTTTTTCCCGTGTCCACGTACAGCCCGGTCTGGGTCCGTGTACGGGTCCGTGTACGTGTCAGTGGTTCGTCGGTGGTTTTGCCCAGTTTTCCATGGCGCACGTCCAGTTCCGTCCACGACGGGCGTCGGGCACGTTTTTTCCCGTGTCCCCGTACCACCCGGTCTGGGTCCGTGTACGGTTCCGTCTACGCGTCGTTGGCTCGTCAGTGGTTTTGCCCAGATTTCCATGGCGCGCGCCCAGTTCCGTCCACGACGGGCGTCGAGCACTTTTTCCCCGTGTCCAGGTACCGCCCGTTCTGGGTCCGTGTACGCGTCGATGGCTCGTCGGTGGTTTTGCCCAGTTTTACATGTCGCGCGTCCACTTCCGTCCACGACGGGCGTCGGGCACTTTTTTCCCGTGTCCACGTACCGCCCGGTCTGGGTCCGTGTACGGGTCCGTGTACGCGTCGGTGGCTCGTCGGTGGTTTTGCCCAGTTTTCCATGGCGCGCGTCCAGTTCCGTCCACGACGGGCGTTGGGCACGTTTTTTCCCGTGTCCCCGTGCAGCCCGGTCTGGGTCCGTGTACGGGTCCGTGTACGCGTCGATGTCTCGTCGGTGGTTTTGCCCAGTTTTCGATGGTGCCCGTCAAGTTCCATCTACGACGGGCGTCGGGCACTTTTTTTTCCCGCGTCCCCGTACGGCCCGTTCCGGGTCCGTGTACGGGTCCGTGTACGCGTCGGTGGCTCGTCGGTGGTTTTGGCCTGTTTTCCATGGCGCGCGCCCAGTTCCGTCCACGACGGGCGTCGGGCACATTTTCCCGTGTCCACGTGCCGCCCGTTCTGCGTCCGTGTACGGGTCCGTGTACGCGTCGGTGGCTCGTCGGTGGTTTTGCCCAGTTTTCCATGGCGCGCGGCTAGTTCCGTCCATGACGGGCATCGGGCACTTTTTTCCCGTGTCCACGTAATGCCCGGTCTGGGTCCGTGTACGGGTCCGTGTACGCGTCGGTGGTTCGTCGGTGGTTTTGCCCAGTTTTCCATGGCGCGCGTCCAGTTCCGTCCACGACGGGCGTCGGGCACTTTTTTCCCGTGTCC
The DNA here is from genome assembly GCA_039707655.1 of Elymus sibiricus. Taxonomy (NCBI): domain Eukaryota; kingdom Viridiplantae; phylum Streptophyta; class Magnoliopsida; order Poales; family Poaceae; genus Elymus; species Elymus sibiricus. The sequence continues at coordinate 79,455,521 of CM077664.1, forward strand.
ACGTACCGCCCGTTCTGGGTCCGTGTACGCGTAGATGGCTCGTCGGTGGTTTTGCCCAGTTTTACATGGCGCTCGTCCACTTCCCTCCACGACGGGCGTCGGGCACTTTTTTCCCATGTCCACGTACCGCCCGGTCTGGGTCCGTGTACGGGTCCGTGTACGCGTCGGTGGCTAGTCGGTGGTTTTGCCCAGTTTTCCATGGCGCGCGTCCAGTTCCGTCCACGACGGGCGTCGGGCACGTTTTTTCCCGTGTCCCCATGCCGCCAAGTCTGGGTCCGTGTACGGGTCCGTGTACGCGTCGGTGGCTCGTCGGTGGTTTTGCCCAATTTTCCATGGTGCGCGTCAAGTTCCGTCCACGACGGGCGTCGGGTACTTTTTTTCCCGCATCCCCGTACGGCCCGTTCCGGGTCCGTGTACGGGTCCGTGTACGCGTCGGTGGCTCGTCGGTGGTTTTGGCCTGTTTTCCATGGCGCGCGCCCAGTTCCGTCCACGACGGGCGTCGGGCACTTTTTCCCGTGTCCACGTGCCGCCCGTTCTGGGTCCGTGTACGGGTCCGTGTACGCGTCGGTGGCTCGTCGGTGGTTTTGCCCAGTTTTCCATGGCGCGCGTCTAGTTCCGTCCACGACGGGCGTCGGGCACTTTTTTCCCGTGTCCACGTACCGCCCGGTCTGGGTCCGTGTACGCGTCGGTGGTTCGTCGGTGGTTTTGCCCAGTTTTCCATGGCGCGCGTCCAGTTCCGTCCACGACGGGCATCGGGCACGTTTTTTCCCGTGTCCCCGTGCCGCCCGGTCTGGGTCCGTGTACGGGTCCGTGTACGCGTCGGTGGATCGTCGGTGGTGTTGCCCAGTTTTCCATGGCGCGCGTCAAGTTCCGTCCACGACGGGCGTCGGGCACTTTCTTTCCCGTGTCCCCGTACGGCCCGTTCTGGGTCCGTGTACGGGTCCGTGTACGCGTCGGTGGCTCGTCGGTGGTTTTGCCAAGTTTTCCATGGCGCGCGTCCAGTTCTGTCCAGGACGGGCGTCGGGCACTTTTTCCCGTGTCCACGTACTGCCCGTTCTGGGTCCGTGTACGGGTCCGTGTACGCGTCGGTGGCTCGTCGGTGGTTTTGCCCTGTTTTCCATGGCGCGCGTCCAGTTCCGTCCACGACGGGCGTCGGGCACTTTTTCCCGTGTCCACGTACCGCCCGGTCTTGGTCCGTGTACGGGTCCGTGTACGCGTCGATGGCTCGTCGGTGGTTTTGCCCAGTTTTCCATGGCGCGCGTCCAGTTCCGTCCATGACGGGCGTCGGGCACGTTTTTTACCGTGTCCCCGTGCCGCCCGGTCTGGATCCGTGTACGCGTCGGGGCTCGTCGGTGGTTTTGCCCAGTTTTCCATGGTGCACGTCAAGTTCCATCCACGACGGGCGTCGGGCACTTTTTTTTCCCGCGTCCCCGTACGGCCCGTTCCGGGACCGTGTACGGGTCC
>CM077664.1:79464484-79466984 GCA_039707655.1 Elymus sibiricus
GTGTGCGAAACGGGCTACTTTCCTGTTTCCCGAGCCACGTTCGGCTGTTGGGTTAGGATTTCACGCGAGACGTACACGGGACCGGGCCACCACTCTCGTGATGGCATAACGACGGGATATCCGAGGCAACGTTGGGAATGAATTGGGCAACGGGAGAAACGAGTGTTTTTCCTACGAAAAACAGCACGAGTTCCCTACGCCCAACCGGGAGGGCCCCTCCTCCCTACTATACCCGAGGGTTTTAGCCCCCCTTGGGATCCCTGCCCTTCAGTTTGTGAAGGAGGGGTACACTGTTTTGAAACGCTGCCGTGGCAGCGTTTTCGTGCCATGACACACGTTTTCGCTGCCATGGCACCGTTTCCTTCCGTTCATTAGCCAGTTTTGGCCCAGTTTCCATGGCGTATGGGCCTTTTTTCCTGGACCCCATACCGCCCGGTCTGGCTCCGTGTACGGGTCCGTGTACGCGTCGGTGGCTCGTCGGTATTTTTGCCCAGTTTTCCATGGCGCGCGTCCAGTTCCGTTCACGACGGGCGTCGGGCACGTTTTTTTCCGTGTCCCCGTACCGCCCGGTTTGGATCCGTGTACAGGTCCGTGTACGCGTCGGTGGCTCGTCAGTGGTTTTGCCCAGTTTTCCATGGCACGCGTCCAGCTCCGTCCACGACGGGCGTCGGGCACTTTTTTCCTATGTCCACGTACTGCCCGTTCTGGGTCCGTGTACGCGTCGGTGGCTCGTCCGTGGTTTTGCCAAGTTTTCCATGGCGCGCGTCCAGTTCCGTCCACGACGGGCGTCGGGCACGTTTTTTCCCGTGTCCCCGTACCGCCCGGTTTGGATCCGTATACGAGTCCGTGTACGCGTCGGTGGCTCGTCAGTGGTTTTGCCCAGTATTCCATGGCACGCGTCCAGTTCCGTCCACGACGGGCGTCGGGCACTTTTTTCCCGTGTCCACGTACAGCCCGTTCTGGGTCCGTGTACGCGTCGGTGGCTCGTCCGTGGTTTTGCCAAGTTTTCCATGGCGCGCGTCAAGTTCCGTCCACGACGGGCGTCGGACACTTTTTTCCCGTGTCCACGTACCGCCCGTTCTGGGTCCGTGTACGGGTCCGTGTACGCGTCGGTGGATCGTCGGTGGTTTTGCCAAGTTTTCCATGGCGCGCGTCCAGTTCCGTCCACGACGGGCGTCGGGCACTTTTTCCCGTGTCCACGTACCGCCCGTTCTGGGTCCGTGTACGGGTCCGTGTACGCGTCGGTGGCTCGTCGGTGGTTTTGCCCAGTTTTCCATGGCGCGCGTCCAGTTCCGTCCACGACGGGCGTCGGGCACTTTTTTCCCGTGTCCACGTACCGCCCGGTCTGGGTCCGTGTACGCGTCGGTGGTTCGTCGGTGGTTTTGCCCAGTTTTCCATGGCGCCGTCCAGTTCCATCCACGACTGGTGTCGGGCACGTTTTTTCCCATGTCCCCGTACCGCCCGGTCTGGGTTCGTGTACGGGTCCGTCTACGCGTCGTTGGCTCGTCGGTGGTTTTGCCCAGATTTCCATGGCGCGCGCCCAGTTCCGTCCACGACGGGCGTCGGGCACTTTTTTCCCGTGTCCACGTACCGCCCGTTCTGGGTCCGTGTATGCGTCGATGGCTCGTCGGTGGTTTTGCCCAGTTTTACATGGCGCGCGTCCACTTCCGTCCACGACGGGCGTCGGGCACTTTTTTCCCGTGTCCACGTACCGCCCGGTCTGGGTCCGTGTATGGGTCCGTGTACACGTCGGTGGCTCGTCGGTGGTTTTGCCCAGTTTTCCATGGCGCGCGTCCAGTTCCGTCCACGACGGGCGTCGGGCACTTTTTTCCCGTGTCCACGTACCGCCCGGTCTGGGTCCGTGTACGGGTCCGTGTACACGTCGGTGGTTCGTCGGTGGTTTTGCCCTGTTTTCCATGGCGCGCGTCCAGTTCCGTCCACGACGGGCATCGGGCATGTTTTTTCCCGTGTCCCCGTGCCGCCCGATTTGGGTCCGTGTACGCGTCGGTGGCTCATCAGTGGTTTTGCCCAGTTTTCCATGGCGCGCGTCAAGTTCCGTCCACGACGGACGTCGGGCACTTTTTTTCCCGTGTCCCCGTACGGCCCGTTCTGGGTCCGTGTACGCGTCGGTGGTTTTGGCCTGTTTTCCATGGCGCGCGCCCAGTTCCGTCCACAACGGGCGTCGGGCACTTTTTTCCCGTGTCGACGTACTGCCCGTTCTGGGTCCATGTACGGGTCCGTGTACGCGTCGGTGGCTCGTCGGTGGTTTTGCCAAGTTTTCCATGGCGCCTGTCCAGTTCCGTCCACGACGGGCGTCGGGCACTTTTTCCCGTGTCGACGTACCGCCCGTTCTGGGTCCGTGTACGGGTCCGTGTACGCGTCGGGGGCTCATCGGTGGTTTTGCCCAGTTTTCCATGGCGCGCGTCCAGTTTCGTCCACGACGGGCGTCGGGCACTTTTTTCCCGTGTCCACGTACCGCCCGGTCTGGGTCCGTGTACGC
>CM077664.1:79481984-79484484 GCA_039707655.1 Elymus sibiricus
CGCGTCGGTGGCTCGTCGGTGGTTTTGCTCAGTTTTCCATGGCGCGCGTCCAGTTCCGTCCACGACGGGCGTCGGGCACATTTTTTCCCGTGTCCCCGTACCGCCCGGTTTGGATCCGTGTACGGGTCCGTGTATGCGTTGGTGGCTCGTCGGTGGTTTTGCCCAGTTTTCCATGGCACGCGTCCAGTTCCGTCCACGACGGGCGTCGGGCACTTTTTTCCCGTGTCCACGTACTGCCCGTTCTGGGTCCGTGTACGCGTCAGTGGCTCGTCCGTGGTTTTGCCAGGTTTTCCATGGCGCGCGTCCAGTTCCGTCCACGACGGGCGTCGGGCACTTTTTTCCCGTGTCCACGTACCGCCCGTTCTGGGTCCGTGTATGGGTCCGTGTACGCGTCGGTGGCTCGTCGGTGGTTTTGGCCTGTTTTCCATGGCGCGCGCCCAGTTCTGTCCACGACGGGCGTTGGGCACTTTTTTCCCGTGTCCACGTACCGCCCGGTCTGGGTCCGTGTACGGGTCCGTGTACGCGTCGGTGGCTCGTCGGTGGTTTTGCCAAGTTTTCCATGGCGCGCGTCCAGTTTCGTCCACGACGGGCGTCGGGCACTTTTTCCCGTGTCCACGTACCGCCCGATCTGGGTCTGTGTACGGGTCCATGTACGTGTCGGTGGCTCGTCGGTGGTTTTCCCCAGTTTTCCATGGCGCGCGTCCAGTTCTGTCCACGACGGGCGTCGGGCACTTTTTTGCCGTGTCCACGTACCGCCCGGTCTGGGTCCGTGTACGCATAGGTGGTTCGTCGGTGGTTTTGCCCAGTTTTCCATGGCGCGCGTCCAGTTCCGTCCACGACGGGGTCGGGCACGTTTTTTCCCGTGTCCCCGTACCGCCCGGTCTGGGTCCGTGTACGGGTCCGTCTACGCATCGTTGGCTCGTCGGTGGTTTTGCCCAGATTTCCATGGCGCGCGCCCAGTTCCGTCCACGACGGGCGTCGGGCACTTTTTTCCCGTATCCACGTACCGCCCGTTCTAGGTCCGTGTACGCGTCGATGGCTCGTCGGTGGTTTTGCCCAGTTTTACATGGCGCGCGTCCACTTCCGTCCACGACGGGTGTCGGGCACTTTTTTCCCATGTCCACGTACCGCCCGGTCTGGGTCCGTGTACGGGTCCGTGTACGCGTCGGTGGTTCGTCGGTGGTTTTGCCCAGTTTTCCATGGCGCGCGTCCAGTTCCGTCCACGACGGGCGTCGGGCACGTTTTTTCCCGTGTCCCCGTGTCGCCCGGTCTGGGTCCGTGTACGCGTCGGTGGCTCGTCGGTGGTTTTGCCCTGTTTTCCATGGTGCGTGTCAAGTTCCGTCCATGACGGGCGTCGGGCACTTTTTTTCCCGCGTCCCCGTACGGCCCGTTCCGGGTCCTTGTACGGGTCCGTGTACGCGTCGGTGGCTCGTCGGTGGTTTTGGCCTGTTTTCCATGGCGCGCGCCCAGTTCCGTCCACGACGGGCGTCGGGCACTTTTTCCCGTGTCCACGTGCCGCCCGTTCTGGGTCCGTGTACGGGTCCGTCTACGCGTCGGTGGCTCGTCGATGGTTTTGCCCAGTTTTCCATGGCGCGCGTCCAGTTCTGTCCACGACGGGCGTCGGGCACTTTTTTCCCGTGTCCACGTACCGCCCGGTCTGGGTCCGTGTACGGGTCCGTGTACGCGTCGGTGGTTTTGCCCAATTTTCCATGGCGCGCGTCCAGTTCCGTCCACGACGGGCATCGGGCACGTTTTTTCCCGTGTCGCCGTGCCGCCCGGTCTGGGTCCGTGTACGGGTCCGTGTACGCGTCGGTGGCTCGTCGGTGGTTTTGCCCAGTTTTCCATGGCGCGCGCCCAGTTCCGTCCACGACGGGCGTCGGGCACTTTTTCCCGTGTCCACGTGCCGCCCGTTCTGGGTCCGTGTACGGGTCCGTGTACGCGTCGGTGGCTCGTCGATGGTTTTGCCCAGTTTTCCATGGCGCGCGTCCAGTTCTGTCCACGACGGGCGTCGGGCACTCTTTTCCCGTGTCCACGTACCGCCCGGTCAGGGTCCGTGTACGGGTCCGTGTACGCGTAGGTTGTTCGTCGGTGGTTTTGCCCAGTTTTACATGGCGCGCGTCCAGTTCCGTCCACGACGGGCATCGGGCACGTTTTTTCCCGTGTCCCCGTGCCGCCCGGTCTGGGTCCGTGTACGCGTCGGTGGCTCGTCGGTGGTTTTGCCCAGTTTTCCATGGCGCGCGTCAACTTCCATCCACGACGGGCGTCGGGCACTTTTTTTGCCGTGTCCCCGTACGGCCCGTTCTGGGTCCGTGTACGCGTCGGTGGTTTTTGCCTGTTTTCCATGGCGCGCGCCCAGTTCCGTCCACGACAGGCGTCAGGCACTTTTTTCGCGTGTCCACGTACCGCCCGTTCTGGGTCCGTGTACGGGTCCATGTACGCGTCGGTGGCTCGTCCGTGGTTTTGCCCAGTTTTCCATGGCGCGCGTCCAGTTCCGTCCACG
>CM077664.1:79491984-79494484 GCA_039707655.1 Elymus sibiricus
TCACGCGAGACGTACATGGGACCGGGCCACCACTCTCTTGATGGCATAACGACGGGACATCTGAGGCAACGTTGGGAACGAATTGGGCTACGGGAGAAACGGGTGTTTTTCCTACGAAAAACAACCCGAGTTCCCTACGCCCAACCGGGAGGACCCCTCCTCCCTACTATACCCGAGGGTTTTAGCCCCCCTTGGGACCCCTGCCCTTCAGTTTGTGAAGGAAGGGTACACTGTTTTGAAACGCTGCCGTGGCAGCGTTTTCGTGCCATGACACACGTTTTCGCTGCCATTGCACCGTTTCCTTCAGTTCATTAGCCAGTTTTGGCCCAGTTTCCATGGCGTATGGGCCATTTTTTCCCAGACCCCATACCGCCCGATCTGGCTCCGTGTACGGGTCCGTGTACGCGCCGGTGGCACGTTAGTGGTTTTGCCCAGTTTTCGTTGGCGCGCGTCCAGTTCCGTCCACGACGGGCGTCGGGCACGTTTTTTCCCGTGTCCCCGTACCGCCCGGTTTGGATCCGTGTATGGGTCCGTGTACGCGTCGGTGGCTCGTCGGTGGTTTTGCCCAGTTTTCCATGGCACGCGTCCAGTTCCGTCCACGACGGGCGTCAGGCACTTTTTTCCCATGTCCACGTACTGCCCGTTCTGGGTCCGTGTACGCGTCGGTGGCTCGTCCGTGGTTTTGCCAAGTTTTCCATAGCGCGCGTCCAGTTCCGTCCACGACGGGCGTCGGGCACTTTTTTCCCGTGTCCACGTACCGCCCGTTCTGGGTCCGTGTATGGGTCCGTGTACGCGTCGGTGGCTCGTCGGTGGTTTTGGCCTGTTTTCCATGGCGCGCGCCCAGTTCCGTCCACGACGGGCATCGGGCACTTTTTTCCCGTGTCCACGTACCGCCCATTCTGGGTCCATGTACGGGTCCGTGTACGCGTCGGTGGCTCGTCGGTGGTTTTGCCAAGTTTTCCATGGCGCGCGTCCAGTTCCGTCCACGACGGGCGTCGGGCACTTTTTCCCGTGTCCACGTACCGCCCGTTCTGGGTCCGTGTACGGGTCTGTGTACGCGTCGGTGGCTCGTCGGTGGTTTTGCCCAGTTTTCCATGGCGTGCGTCCAGTTCCGTCCACGACGGGCGTCGGGCACTTTTTTCCTGTGTCCACGTACCGCCCGGTCTGGGTCCGTGTACGCGTCGGTGGTTCGTCGGTGGTTTTGCCCAGTTTTCCATGGCGGGCGTCCAGTTCCGTCCACGACGGGCGTCGGGCACGTATTTTCCCGTGTCCCCGTACCGCCCGGTCTGGGCCCGTGTACGGGTCCGTCTACGCGTTGTTGGCTCGTCGGTGGTTTTGCCCAGATTTCCATGGCGCGCGCCCAGTTCCGTCCACGACGGGCGTCGGGCACTTTTTTCCCGTGTCCACGTACCGCCCGTTCTGGGTCCGTGTACGCGTCGATGGCTCGTCGGTGGTTTTGCCCAGTTTTACATGGCGCGCGTCGACTTCCGTCCACGACGGGCGTCGGGCACTTTTTTGCCGTGTCCACGTACCGCCCGGTCTGGGTCCGTGTACGGGTACGTGTACGCGTCGGTGGCTTGTCGGTGGTTTTGCCCAGTTTTCCATGGCGCGCGTCCAGTTACGTCCACGACAGGTGTCGGGCACGTTTTTTTCCCGTGTCCCCGTGCAGCCCGGTCTGGGTCCGTGTACGCGTCGGTGGCTCGTCGGTGGTTTTGCCTAGTTTTCCATGGTGCGCGTCAAGTTCCATCCACGACATGCGTCGGGCACTTTTTTTTCCCGCGTCCCCGTACGGCCTGTTCCGGGTCCGTGTACGGGTCCGTGTACGCGTCGGTGGCTCGTCGGTGGTTTTGGCCTGTTTTCCATGGCGCGCGCCCAGTTCCGTCCACGACGGGCGTCGGGCACTTTTTCCCGTGTCCTCGTGCCGCCCGTTCTGGGTCCGTGTACGGGTCCGTGTACGCGTCGGTGGCTCGTCGGTGGTTTTGCCCAGTTTTCCATGGCGCGCGTCCAGTTCCGTCCACGACGGGCATCGGGCACTTTTTTCCCGTGTCCACGTACCGCCCGGTCTGGATCCGTGTACGGGTCCGTGTACGCGTCGGTGGTTCGTCGGTGGTTTTGCCCAGTTTTCCATGGCGCGCATCCAGTTCCGTCCACGACGGGCATCGGGCACGTTTTTCCCGTGTCCCCGTGCCGCCCGGTCTGGGTCCGTGTACGGGTCCGTGTACGCGTCGGTGGCTCGTCGGTGGTTTTGCCCAGTTTTCCATGGCGCGCGTCAAGTTCCGTCCACGACGGGCGTCGGGCACTTTTTTTCCCGTGTCCCCGTACGGCCCGTTTTGGGTCCGTGTACGGGTCCGTGTACGCGTCGGTGGTTTTGGCCTGTTTTCCATGGCGCGCGCCCAGTTCCGTCCACGACGGGCGTCGGGCAGTTTTTCCCGTGTCCACGTACCGCCCGTTCTGGGTCCGTGTACGGGTCCATGTACACGTCTGTGGCTCGTCAGTGGTT
>CM077664.1:79504484-79511984 GCA_039707655.1 Elymus sibiricus
TTTAATACTCATCAACAAACAATCCTTCCCAGACTCGCTGCAGGTTTTCATGTACCAATCATGGAATTGTCGCATCATCGTTCCTAGAGGAGGACTTCCATCTTTGACGAGAGGCTTCCCGTACTGGTATTTGTATGCCTCCACCACCTCCGCTACTTGGAATTCTATACCGAGGCCGTAATCGACAATATTGGTACCGGGCACCATCCCCTCCACCACCACCCCCGGCAGATTAGGCACGATATCGGTAGACACCTTGAGCGGGGGGCATGATTGGTTCGCCTGTTCGCCGAGCTGGGGAATTGTTTTCCCACTTCTTCGTTTTGCTAACCTCTCATCACTGGAAGTAGTTCCCGTCCGCACCGCATTTTGATATGTCTTTTTAGTAGCGCGGACATAGTTGGTATCCAGCGGAGGCGGTGGTGGTCGCTTCAGGGCCTCGACAGTGCGCTTCGATACCACCGGATCTATCGTCTCCTTCGGAGGTGGAGCTTTCTTTGCAAAATGGGCCCTCACTTCGTCTTGAGAGATCTTCGCGTTTTCCTCATCGGTCCTCTCGTATGGTCTCGGTTCCAGAGGCTTGAGAGACCGTGGACCGTATTCGTATGGCCTCCCGCCACTGGCTGTACTGCTAGCAACCGGAGCGGCGGCGTCTCTCTTCCGTCGTTGCTTACGAGGCGGAGAAGGAGGCGGAGTGCTCCGACGCGCCGGAGGAGGCGGACTGCTCCGACGCGCCGGAGAAGGCGGAGGAGGAGGCAGAGTGCCTTGATCGTCACGCGTCGGACGAGGCGAAGTAGGAGGCGGAGTGCCTTGATCCCTCGCCGGAGGAGGAGGAGGAGCAGGAGGAGTGCCTTCATCACTCGCCGGAGGAGGCGGAGGCGTCCAGTTTGGAAGCTTGATGTGCTCCTTCCGCCATAGACATGTACTCCTCAGAGCACATCTCAGCTGAGTCTCCCCTTCACCTGTAGGGTGGTCAAGCTCGAGCTCCTCAAATCCCTCCGTTACTTCATCCACCTGAACAGAAGCATAGCCATGTGGAATCGGACGGCAGTGAAAAGTTCCGTTGGGTCGAGGAGGTGCAACAGAGCCGACAGCCGCCGTAAAGGTGAGGTTATGGCATTTCGTCATAAGCTGGCAAGATTGAGCCACCGTGATAGCATCCACGGGGTAGCTAGGCTGCTGAACGAGCTCCGTGGAAGCCACGCTGCTTCTCCGCTGAGATGGCGGGGTAGCTTCTGGGGTAGTTTCGTGCCACTGAACAAGCTGTTGGTCGGGAGCTCGCTGGCTCAGAACTTGTTCCTCTAGCCTTTGTACTCTTTCATTGAGCTCCTGCACAACGCTCAGCTCCTGTTTCCTCTTCCTCTCCCGGCTTTTGTAACCGCCTGCGCCGAGAAACCCAACCTTCCACGGAATGGAGCCTGGCGTGCCTCGTGTTCGTCCAGGGTGCTCAGGATTCCCGAGGGCCGTAGTCAGCTCGTCCTTCTCTCTGTCGGGAATGAACATCCCTTCCAGCGCTTCCTTGATATACTTCTTAAGCTTGCTGACGGGTATTGCAAGTTGCTCGTCCGTCCAAACGCACTTCCCTGTTTCAGAGTCCAAAGTTCCCCCAACCCCAAAGAACCAAGTCCTTGAACGGTCTGGCCAGTTCGCTGTCTCTGGTTCGACCCCTTTAGCAACCAGGTCATTCTCCCATTTGGCCCACAACGGCCGGGCTCGGATGTAGCCACCTGACCCCGTGCGATGGTGATACAGCTTCTTTGCAGCATTTTTCTTGTTTATCGCTGACATTTTCTTACTCGTGTCAGATGTCTTGTAGGCCACAAACTCGTCCCATTGATCTATAACTGGATTACTCGGATTATCCTCTGGCGGTAGGGTGAAATTTGCCTTCAGGGCCTTCCAAAGATCTTCTTTCTGTCTATCGGTGACATAAGAAACTTGAGGGTCTTCTTTCTTTGGCTGATTCCATTGCTGGATGCTGATCGGGATGCTGTCCCTAACAATAGCTCCGCACTGAGCGGAAAATGCATCCTTGGTCTTCTTGGGTTCAATCGGTTGGCCATCGTCCGCGATTAAGGTGATCGTGAACTTTTCATCCTGGCGCAACCTTTTCTTCGGGCCTCGTGTCGTTACCGAAGTTGCGCTCGATCCGGAGGGCTATAAAAGAAGAAACAAGAGTTAATATATGTACATACCAAAACAATTAATGCGTCAATTAGTCAGCACATGCTTAATTAATATATATATACCTCGCCGGACGACTTTGCAACAGCTCCCTCCGTTCGGTCACCGGAGCCGTCATCATGGTCTCCTTCTTCCTCCGGCACTCGGTCACCGGAGCCGTCATCATGGTCTCCTTCTTCCTCCGGCATTCGGTGACCGGAGCCGTCATCATCATGCCCTACCTCTTCTCTTTCAAAAGTGAGATACGACAAGATATCCTTGCCGCCGCGGATCATGTCCCCCAACAACTCTTCTCCTTCATAGTCTCTGTCCATGATTGGATCCATGGTTTCTGCAAATATTACAACATGGCAATTAATATACAAACATGAGAGATGGATATATTAATTAGTGGTAAACATAGACAAGGGATCATAATTAGTGGCCTCGACGCTTCTACGGTTTGGGGTGGCCTCGACAACGCTTCTAGGGTTTGCGGTGGCCTCGACAATGCTCTTTTAACTTGGTAAATTTGGCTGGCCTCGACGCTTCTAGGGTTTGGGGTGGCCTCGGCAAGGCTTCTAGGGTTTGGGTGGCCTCGAGAGTTTGTCGGGTAGGGCCGAGAGGGGGTAGGAGATCGACAACGCTTTTTCAGTCCCGGTTAAGGTGGACTCAAGAGTTGGTCGGGCGAGAGGGGGTTGATCGACGTCCCCCCTCATGTCGAAATTACCGGAGTTTTCTATATGAACAAAAAAAATGCCACATGACATGTCCGACGACCGGACCGCCTCTCTCATGAATGTCCGACGTCCCCACCTCTCTCATGAACAAAAAAATATTCTATGAATAAAAAAACATCATATTCTATGAACAAAAAAACATTGTATTCCATCCACATATTCCATCCACATCCATGCATACATATGAACACAAAAACATCATATATATGATCATCTATGAACAAAAAAAACATCATATCGTATGAAAAAAAATCATCATATATATGAACAAAAAACTTTATGAAAAATCAGGACATATCATCACATGTACACATACGGGAGGGGGGATGTGGCCGGAGCGGGGCGGGTCAGCCGGCGCGGGGCAGCCGGAGCGGGGCGGGGCGGCCGGCGCGGGGCGGGGCGGCCGGAGCGGGGTGGGGCGTGGCCGGCGCGGGGAGAGGCGCAGGGCACGGGCGCGGGGAGGCGACGGCGAGGTCGGGGAGGCGACGGGGATGGCGGCCGGCGGCGGCGACGGCGACGGGGAGCGCGCGATTTGGGCAGCCTGACGGCGTGGGTGCGGATTTGGCCTTCGGGGGAGAGAATGGAAGAGAAACTGCTAAGTGTTGCCTTTTATACAGAGAGCATTGGTCCCGGTTGGTGGCACGAACCGGTACCAATGCCCCCCTTTGGTCGCGGTTCGTGCCACCAACCGGGACCAAAGGTCTCTTTTTCAGCAGCCCAAAGGGCGGGAAACAGAGACCTTTGGTCCCGGTTGGTGGCACGAACCGGTACCAATGCCCCCCTTTGGTCCCAGTTCGTGCCACCAACCGGGACCAAAGGTCTCTTTTTCAGCAGCCCAAAGGGCGGGAAACAGAGACCTTTGGTCCCGGTTGGTGGCACGAACCGGGACCAAAGGGGGGCATTGGTACCGGTTCGTGGCGCCAACCGGGACCAATGCTCTGCGCCTGGTGTGGTGGGAGTTTGGTCCCACCTCGCTAGTTGAGAGAGAGGCGCACCTGTTTATAAGCTGCGGTGCGCCAGAGCATTCGAGCTCCTCTCAAATGTAGGCTTAAGGGCCTAACCTGACAGTGCAATGCTTGTGGGCCTACTGGGCTTGCTGCGGGCCTGAATCCTGGCCCAACTAGCTGGGTTTCTAGTCGTATTCAGGCCGTGGTGGCCCAGTAGGTGGCATTTTTTCTGTTTTTTTTGTTTTCTTTTTTGCTTTATTTAATTTTTTTGTTTCTACTTACAGCTAAATACTTACAGTTTTTCAGTGATTCTTTTTGCATAAATTTTATATAATTTTAGTTTCAAAAATACTAGAGATTTATAAAATCTTTTTAGTTGATTCCTTTTGCTATTAGAGTTTTATAAAAGCTTTTTAGTTGATTCTTTTTGCTATTGAAGAATATTATAGTTTTATTTTAGTTCATTCTTTTTGCTATTAGAGTTTCATAAAAGTTTTCTAGTTCATTCTTTTTGCTATTAGTTCATCAATTTTCAACCCTTTCTGACTTCATTTGCTATTTTTCATGCATTTACTGATTTTTTTTGAGCTAAATGACCCTGAAATTGAAAAACACTACAAATGAACTCTGAAAAGGTTGAAAGTTGGCATGGTATCATCATTTCACCCACATAGCATGTGCTAAAAAGTTGAGATGATGATACCATGCCAACTTTCAACCTTTTCAGAGTTCATTTGTAGTGTTTTTCAATTTCAGGGTCATTTAGCTCAAAAAAAATCAGTAAATGCATGAAAAATAGCAAATGAAGTCATAAAGGGTTGAAAATTGATGAACTAATAGCAAAAAGAATGAACTAGAAAACTTTTATGAAACTCTAATAGCAAAAAGAATGAACTAAAATAAAACTATAATATTCTTCAATAGCAAAAAGAATCAACTAAAAAGCTTTTATAAAACTCTAATAGCAAAAGGAATCAACTAAAAAGATTTTATAAATCTCTAGCTAAAAAGTTGAGAGGATTACGGCAAAAACTGGATGCACTTCGTGTACAAAACGGACAATCTCTTTCGAAGTATCAGGGTTTCGGACGGAAACTCATTTGTTACAAAGGGATTTCATTTTTTTGAACTTATTTGAACTCCAGACTTTTTGTGTGTTCAAAATGCACCATTCAAAGCCACATCATCAATTTTCAACCATTTCTGACTTCATTTGGTATTTTTCATGCATTTACTGATTTTTTTAGCTAAATGACCCTGAAAATGAAAAGCACTACAAATGAACTCTGAAAAGGTTGAAAATTGGCATGGTATCATCATTTCACCCACATAGCATGTGCTAAAAAGTTGAGAGGGTTACGGCAAAAACTGGATGCACTTCGTGTACAAAACGGAGAATCTCTTTCGAAGAATCAGGGTTTCGGACGGAAACTCATTTGTTACAAAGGGATTTCATTTTCTTGAACTTATTTGAACTCCAGACTTTTTGTGTGTTCAAAATGCACCATTCAAAGCCACATCATCAATTTTCAACCCTTTCTGACTTCATTTGTTATTTTTCATGCAGTTACTGATTTTTTTGAGCTAAATGACCCTGAAATTGAAAAGCACTACAAATGAACTCTGAAAAGGTTGAAAGTTGGCATGGTATCATCATTTCACCCACATAGCATGTGCTAAAAAGTTGAGAGGGTTACGGCAAAAGCTGGATGCACTTCGTGAACAAAACGGACAATCTCTTTCGAAGTATCAGGGTTTCGGACGGAAACTCATCTGTTACAAAAGGCATTTCATTTCTTCACATGTAACTGCAGTGATATTCTAGATCAAAGGCATCATCATAATAGTTGTGGAGAGAAAGTCTTCACTTTTTCTTCGCTTGTGTCCTTTGCTTATTGCGTCGTAACCATGGATAATCTTCATTGTTTAACAGGGTGCCTGAGTCAGCCTTGACTTTGAAGGGAGGAATTTCATGAATTTCGACGATGCCCCAGGTACACATTCTTCATGCATTTGTCCAGGTATATACTTTCGGTGTCATCTAAACAGTGCGTGCATGCGTGGTATCCCTTGTTTGTCTGTCCTGAAAGGTTACTGAGAGCAGGCCAATCATTGATGGTTACAAACAGCAACGCATGCAGGTCAAATTCCTCCTGTTTGTGCTCATCCCACACGTGTACACCGTTTCCATTCCACAGCTGTAAAAGTTCTTCAACTAATGGCCTTAGGTACACATCAATGTCGTTGCCGGGTTGCTTAGGGCCTTGGATGAGAACTGGCATCATAATGAACTTACGCTTCATGCACAGCCAAGGAGGAAGGTTATAGATACATAGAGTCATGGGCGAGGTGCTGTGATTGCTGCTCTGCTCCCCAAAAGGATTAATGCCATCCGCGCTTAAACCAAACCATACGTTCCTTGCGTCACCTGCAAAGTCCTTCCAGTACTTTCTCTCGAGTTTTCTCCACTGCGACCCATCAGCGGGTGCTCTCAACTTCCCGTCTTTCTTACGGTCCTCTCTGTGCCATCGCATCAACTTGGCATGCTCTTTGTTTCTGAACAGACGTTTCAACCGTGGTATTATAGGAGCATACCACATCACCTTGGCAGGAACCCTCTTCCTAGGGCGCTCGCCCTCAACATCACCAGGGTCATCGCGTCCGATCTTATAGCGCAATGCACCGCATACCGGGCATGCGTTCCGTTCCTCGTACTCACCGTGGTAGAGGATGCAGTCATTAGGGCATGCATGTATCTTCTGCACCTCCAATCCTAGAGGGCATACAACCTTCTTTGCCGCGTACGTACTGTCGGGCAATTCGTTATCCTTTGGAAGCTTCTTCTTCAATATTTTCAGTAGCTTCTCAAATCCTTTGTCAGGTACACCATTCTCTGCCTTCCACTGTAGCAATTCCAGTGTGGTACCGAGCTTTGTGTTGCCATCTTCGCAATTGGGGTACAACCCTTTTTTGTGATCCTCTAACATGCGATCGAACTTCAGCTTCTCCTTTTCACTTTCGCACTGTCTTTTTGCATCAACAATGACCCGGCGAAGATCATCATCGGGCACATCATCTGGTTCCTCTTGATCTTCAGCTTCCCCCGTTGCAGCATCACCGTATTCAGGGGGCACATAGTTGTCATCATCCTCTTCTTCTTCGTTGTCTTCCATCATAACCCCTATTTCTCCGTGCTTCATCCAAACATTATAGTGTGGCATGAAACTCTTACAAAGCAGGTGGCTGTGAAGGATTTTCTGGTCAGAGTAAGACTTCATATTCCCACATGTAGGGCATGGACAACACATAAAACCATTCTGCTTGTTTGCCTCGGCCACTTCGAGAAAATGATGCACGCCCTTAATGTACTCGTCGGTGCGTCTGTTACCGTACATCCATTGCCGGTTCATCTGCGTGCATTATATATAATTAAGTGTGTCAAAAAGCATTACAGAACATCAGGAATACAGAAGTGACCAAATTAATAGAAGTTCATCATCACATTAAAACCAAAGTAGATACATAGTTCTCGTTGAACAACATATAGCTCTCCAGATCATAATCACAACTAAGGTAACAATTGATCCAATGGCATAATGATACCAAGCCTCTTTATCAATGACATATTTTCTAATCTTTCTAAGCTTCAA
>CM077664.1:79526984-79539484 GCA_039707655.1 Elymus sibiricus
ACAGTGTACCCCTCCTTCACAAACTGAAGGGCAGGGGTCCCAAGGGGGGCTAAAACCCACGGGTATAGTAGGGAGGAGGGGTCCTCCCTGTTGGGCGTCGGGAACTCGGGCTGTTTTTCGTAGGAAAAACACCCGTTTCTCCCTTAGCCCAATCTTTCCCAACGTTGCCTCGGATGTCCCGTCGTTTTGCCATCACGAGAGTGGTGGCCCGGTCCCGTGTACGTCTCGTGAGAAATCCTGACCCAACAGCCGAACGTGGCTCGGGAAACAGGAAAGTACCCCGTTTCGCACACGGTCCGACCGACGGTAAACAGTCGCAACGGTGTCCCTCGAATGTCGCCTCCGGAAAACCGTTGCCCCCCGGGGGCAACGTCATCGCTGTCTGTCGTGGGAACGACTCCGACAGTACGAAGGGGGTAGGGTAAAGGAGCATGATCTACCGAGATGCATATGGGTGACACGGTATTTTAGCGAGTTCGGGCCTCTCACGGTGGAGATAACAACCCTACGTCTCGTGCTCCGGAGAGGCTTTGCTTTATCTGAGTATATATCCGGAGATTACAATGTGTGTGGGAGAGAGCGGAGAACGGATCTCCTGCCTGAGCTAAGTCCGGAGACTAGTAGAAAAGAGAGAGAGGTCGAAGCCCCCCCGGCCCCCTGGTCTAGCGGTGGGGGGTGGCTTATATAGAGTGCGCCACCCCTTCACCTCCTATGTTACAAAGTGGGGCATTAATGCCGTAACGCCAGATGGTGCTTCGACTGCCTTGTCGACTGTCGGTCTTCGCATATCCGAGTGAGCCATACGACCGAGTGATTGATTGTCTTCCGAGTGAAAGGTAACCGTCGAGTGGATGAGGAAAGTCTCCGAGTGGATGTTGTCGAGTGACTTGTATGTCTTGATGATTTCAGTCGGAGATCTCCTTGTAGCCCTTAAGCTTTCTGGGGCAGTGTCCTTAGGAAGGGCAGGTAGGTCAGGCCTATGACCCTACCCTAGGTACACATCCCCATCATTAGCCCCCGAATGGATCGGGGTTTGAGTGAAAAAGGAGTCAATGCAGGTTCTGACAAGACACAAAAATTCCGAGTGCATTTTGAGGCTTCTTAGAAATCTGTGTCGATTGAAACTTTTGTTGTTCACCCTGATCGATTCTGTCTTGAAATGTGTCCGAGTGAAACTGAGCTCGAAATCA
Organism: Elymus sibiricus; assembly: GCA_039707655.1. NCBI lineage: Eukaryota > Viridiplantae > Streptophyta > Magnoliopsida > Poales > Poaceae > Elymus > Elymus sibiricus. The sequence continues at coordinate 79,528,175 of CM077664.1, forward strand.
GGTCCGAGTGAAACTGAGCTCGAAATCAGGTCCGAGTGAAACTGAACTCGAAATGAGGTCCGAGTGAAACTGAGCTCGAAATCAGGTCCGAGTGAAACTGAGCTCGAAATCAAGTCCGAGTGAAACTGAGCTCGAGTCCGAGTGAAACTGAGCTCGAAATCAGGTCCGAGTGAAACTGAGCTCGAAATCAGGTCCGAGTGAAACTGAGCTCGAAATCAGGTCCGTTTTTTACGGGGTCCGAAAAGTTGTTTTCCAGTCGACAGGACAGACCTTGTCGAGTAATAATAGGTCCAGTGGGGGCACGCTGAGTGCACCCACTGGGTGTAGTCCCCGAGACCGCCGTCGAGTGCTTGCATCGGCGGGGGTCTTGAGTTCGTTTCGAAAGTTGCTTGCCACTCGACAGGACGGACCTGGTCGAGTGATAATATGTCCAGTGGGGGCACGCTGAGTGCACCCACTGGGTGTAGTCCCCGAGACCGCTGTCGAGTGCTTGCATCGGCAGGGGTCTGATAGAGACAATCTTTGCTTGTTTGTTTTTAACTTAGACGAAGACTGGTTCGCAGCTAAGTTTCTGGGTGAATGAGATGCTATTCACTCGACAGAGTTTTTAACTTAGGCGAAAACTTGTTCGCGGCTAAGACCCCGAGTAAGAGAAGCGCTCGTCACTCAGAAGAGTTTTCAACTTAGGCGATACGGAATCGCAGCTAAGCCCTCGAGTGTGGATGATGTCCTCACTCGGAATGGTTTTTAACTTAGGTGATACGGAATCACAGCTAAGCCCCCGAGTGTGGAGGATGTCCTCACTCGGAGTGGTTTTTAACTTAGGCGATACGGAATCGCAGCTAAGCCCCCGAGTGGTTTTTAACTTAGGCGATACGGAATCGCAGCTAAGCCCCCGAGTGGTTTTTAACTTAGGCGATACGGAATCGCAGCTAAGCCTCCGAGTGTGGAGGATGTCCCCACTCGGAGTGGTTTTTAACTTAGGCGATACGGAATCGCAGCTAAGCCCCCGAGTGGTTTTTAACTTAGGCGATACGGAATCGCAGCTAAGCCCCCGAGTGGTTTTTAACTTAGGCGATACGGAATCGCAGCTAAGCCTCCGAGTGTGGAGGATGTCCCCACTCGGAGTGGTTTTTAACTTAGGCGATACGGAATCGCAGCTAAGCCCCCGAGTGGTTTTTAACTTAGGCGATACGGAATCGCAGCTAAGCCCCCGAGTGGTTTTTAACTTAGGCGATACGGAATCGCAGCTAAGCCTCCGAGTGGTTTTTACCTTAGGCGATACGGAATCGCAGCTAAGCCTCCGAGTGTGGAGGATGTCCCCACTCGGAGTGGTTTTTAACTTAGGCGATACGGAATCGCAGCTAAGCCCCCGAGTGGTTTTTAACTTAGGCGATACGGAATCGCAGCTAAGCCCCCGAGTGGTTTTTAACTTAGGCGATACGGAATCGCAGCTAAGCCCCCGAGTGGTTTTTAACTTAGGCGATACGGAATCGCAGCTAAGTCGTTCACCCACTGAGGGTTATGTTGTATATGTGTCCAGCTGAGCGATGGCGCGCAGAGCGGCCGGGTGATGAAGATGGGCGGCACGTAGTGGCGATACGCGGGGCATCCAAGTGTCGGAGACGCATCCAGCGGAGTGGCGACGCACGGGGCGGCCAAGTGCTGTAGACGCATCCGTCGGAGTGGCGACGCGCGGGGCGGCCGAGTGATGAGTCCAGTAGAGTGATGGCGCGCGGAGCTGCCGAGTGAAGGCGACGCGTCCCGCAAAGTGAGGTTGCGCGGAGCTGCCGAGGGACGATGGAGCGTCCAACTGAATGGCGATGCGCGGAGCTGCCGAGTGAAGGCGACGTGTCCCGTAGAGTGAAGGCGCGCGGAGCTGCCGAGTGACGATGGAGCGTCCGACTGAATGGCGATGCGCGGAGCTGCCGAGTGAAGGCGACGCGTCCTGTAGAGTGAAGGCGCGCGGACCTGCCGAGTGACGATGAAGCGTCCGACTGAACGGCGATGCGCGGAGCTGCCGAGTGAAGGCCACGCGTCCCGTAGAGTGAAGGCGTGCGGAGCTGCCGCGAGACGATGGAGCGTCCGACTGAATGGCGATGCGCGGAGCTGCCGAGTGAAGGCGACGCGTCCCGTAGAGTGAAGTCGCGCGGAGCTGCCAAGTGACGATAGAGCGTCCGACTGAATGGCGATGCGCGGAGCTGCCGAGTGAAGGCGACGCGTCCCGTAGAGTGAAGGCGCGCGGAGCTGCCGAGTGTCGATGGAGCGTCCGACTGAATGGCGATGCGCAGAGCTGCCGAGTGAAGGCGACGCGTCCCGTAGAGTGAAGGCGCACGAAGCTGCCGAGGGACGATGGAGCGTCCGACGAGTGGTGATGCGCGGAGCTGTCAAGTTTTGTATGTCGTCGAGAATGGCGCACAGAGGCGTCCAGTGATCGTGTAACCTGTGTATGAAAAATAGCACAAGCTAACATAAAAAATTCTCGAAGTAAATTGATGTTTACTGAAATGATTTGTGTAAATTACACTCCTAGACACCCACTGGGTGTGCCAGGTTCTTGCTAGTCTGGAGCCAGCAAGAGTCTAAAAGAGTGAAGGATCCGACTGTACTCGTTTGAGTACTAGACCCAAAAGAAGCGAAAGTGAAGTGTTCCGACATAAAAATAAACAACCGAGCGCAGAGGTACACTCGGTGGCGTGGTCTCCGAGTGAACGTCACGTGCGGCTTCCTCGACACTCGGTAATACGGAAATAACTATTTAATTGAATGCAGCGTATGAAGAATGACTTAGCTGTCTGACGGCGCAGGAGCGGCCGAGTGTCGAAGGAGCATCTAGCTGAGGGACGGTGCGCGGAGCGACCGAGTGACGAAGGAGCGTCCAGTCGAGTGACGGCGCGCGGAGCGACCGAGTGACGAAGGAGCGTCCAGTCGAGTGACGGCGCGCGGAGCGACCGAGTGACGAAGGAGCGTCCAGTCGAGTGACGGCGCGCGGAGCGACCGAGTGACGAAGGAGCGTCCAGTCGAGTGACGGCGCGCGGAGCGACCGAGTGATGATGACGTGCTGCACGGAGTGGCGATGCGCGGAGCGACTGAGTGACGAAGGAGCGTCCAGTCGAGTGACGGCGCGCGGAGCGACCGAGTGACGAAGAAGCGTCCAGTCGAGTGACGGCGCGCGGAGCGACCGAGTGACGAAATAGCGTCCAGTCGAGTGACGGCGCGCGGAGTGATGATGACGTGCCGCACGGAGTGGCGATGCGCGGGGCGGCCGAGTGAAGTAGACGCGTTTGGCTGAATGAAGACGGGGTGGTCAAGTAACGGCGCGCGGGGCAGCCGAGTCGAGATTGTTGTCGCGGAGGCGTCCGACCAGGTGACGGCGCGCGGGGCGGCCGAGTCCAGCATGTCGTCGAGGAGGCGTCCGAACAAGTGACGGAGCGCGGGGCGACCGAGTCGAGCATGTCGTCGAGAATGGCGCACAGAGGCGTCCAGGTAACCTGTGTATGAAAAATAAAACAAGGTAACATAAAAAATTCTCGAAGTAGTAATTTGATGTTTGTTGAAATGAACCCATAGACACCCACTGGGTGCGCCAGGTGCTTGCTGGTCCGGAACCAGCAAGAGTCTAAAGAGCGAAGGATCCGAGTGAACTTGTGAAAGTGAAGGATCCGACGTGAAGATAAAGAACCGAGCGCAGGGGTACACTCGGTGGCGTGGCCTCCGAGTGAACATCATGTGCGACTTACTTGACACTCGGTAATGCATAAATAATTAATTTATTGAATGAAGTCTGTGAAGAATGACTTAGCTGTCTGATAACGTGCGGGGCGGTCGAGCGAAGTAGACACGTCCGGCTGAGTGGCGATGCGCAGAGCTGCCGAGTGATATAGATGCGTCCAACTGAGTGGCGGCGCGCGGGGCGGCCAGGTGATGAAGGAGTGTCTCGTCGAGTGACGGTGCGCGGAGCGACCAGATGATGAAGGAGCGTCTAGCCGAGTGGCGATGCGCGGAGCGGCCAAGTGGTGAGGACGTGTCCAACCGGGTGGCGACGCGCAGGGCGGCCGAGTGGTGAGGACGTGTCCGACCGATGGCGACGCGCGGGGCGTCTGAGTGATGAGGACGTGTCCGACCGATGACGACGCTCGGGGCGGCCGAGTGGTGAGGACGTGTCCGACCGATGGCGACGCGCGGGGCGTCCGAGTGATGAGGACGTGTCCGACCGATGGCGACGCGCGGGGCGTCCGAGTGATGAGGACGTGTCCGACCGATGGCGACGCGCGGGGCGTCCGAGTGTTGAGGACGTGTCCGATCGATGGCGACGCGTGGGGCGTCCGAGTGATCATGACTTGTCGGAGTGGCAGATCCGACTGCACTCGTTGAAGTGAAGGATCCGACTGGCGATGAAGTACTAGACCACTCAGGAAAGTGTGATTCCAAATGAGCTGCAGCCCCCGGTTGCACTATAGGCTCCAACGGCGGACTGTCTCACGCCCAACGTGACGACGAGGTCTATGTCGCTGACACGACGAAGAGGACTCCACGGAGGGGTCGGCCGGATGTGTCCGAAGTCAACAAAGCGACGAGGTCGGTGTTGCATTGCGTTAGGATCGGTGTGGTGACCGAGTCCGAGTAGTAATGAAGTTGGTGCACAGAGCCGCCGAGTGATCGCGTAACCGAGTGGCGATGCGCGGAGCTGCCGAGTGATGTAGACGCGTTCAACTGAGTGGCGGTGCGCGCGGGGGCGACCGAGCGACGAAGGAGCGTCCAGTCGAATGATGGCGCGCGGAGCGATCGAGTGGCGAAGGAGCGTCCAGTCGAGTGACGGCGCGCGCGGGGCGACCGAGTGATGACGATGTGTCCCGCCGAGTGACGGCGCGCGTGGCTGCCGAGTGACGATGGAGCGTCCGGCAGAGTGACGATGCGCGGATCGGTCGGGTGCCTGCATGTTAGTTATCTGGATGGAAATGATATCCGAATAAGTCCGGACGTTTTAGTTGCTGGAACGGAATGTCCGTCCGAGTGAATCGTTGTCCGAAGACGATGTCGGACGAGTCAGCTGCAAGTTAGTAGCAAGCATGGCTACGAATATATTTTTGATGGACTAAATGTCCGAGCACGGATGCTATTTTTCAATGATTAAAAACCACAGATGGTTATGCATGCATGCAGGATTACCTGGCGTATTTTGCTCACCCGATGAGGCGTTTAACGAGGCAGCCAAATAACTCCTCGTAGATAGGGGTGGGCACAGTCACACCGAAAACCGAAAAACCGAACCGAACCGAACCGATTTAACCGATTTGTGTGTTTATTCGGTGTATGGTTTTTTGGTTCGGTGGCAATTTCGTTTGCTATTCGGTGTTCGGTGCAACTTCGGTTTCCTGCGGTCACAAACCGAAATAACCGAAGAAACCGTTATTATATACGATGGACGTACCCGTATATGAATGTGGCTGTGACGTGTGAGCGGCTGAGCGCAGCCCATTTGTCCTTCGGCCCAACAGCCTCTGATTTACCTAATGTAAATATATAATCACCCCACGTTCACACGAGTCCGTGAAACCTAGCCATCGCCCATCTCTTCATCCCTTCGTCAGGCGGCGCCATCTCCTCTTCAACCCTAGACGCGCGATCAGCTACTCATCGAGCCGGCTCCGGCGAGTCGGCGCTCCGCAGCCAGCAACAAATCCTTTTGTTGCGACGGACGGACATAAGCCATCCGCTAGCTTATCCAAGTTCTAATCTCTCAAATCTCAATACAAGTAGCTAGTACACTACCTAACGTAACTCCATGCTAGTGATTAGTTTGATCTACTACTACTAGGAATATTTTAGTATTGTTTTGCATGAAACGATTGTCATGAGCTAGTGTATCAGCAAGTATTTATACGATTTCTATCCACGGATCTTCTTGTGTGCATCCTGCTCATGAGTCATGGCTCTGATTGGTGCATGCACTTCGGTTTTCCGGTTAACCGAATAAACCGAACCGATATATTTTGGTTAATATGGTTCGGTTGCTAATTTTTGTGTGATTATTTCGGTTGCCATTTCTCCAAAACCGAAATTATAAAAAACCGAATAAACCGAACCGTAATAACCATATTAACCGAACGCCCAGCCCTACTCGTAGAGTTATGAGAGTTACTCCCTTCAGTTTCTTTCTCGCGCATGCACTTAATCAACGGGTATGTGGCCCACCCACGTCGCACGATTAGAGGATGCACAAGCGAGCGGGACGGGCGGTTGGCCAGCTCGACCTATTTGATTCCCTCGATCCCGAAAGGCAGTTGCACCAACGAGAGCGCCGCCAGCCCGCAACCGAGCCTGAGGGAGGAGCCGCCGCGTGCGCCCATTGTCCGCGAGCGCTTGGCCTCGGAAGTCGGAAGCCATCGGTGGCGAGGATTCGTCAACGGCTGCTGTTACAGGTGCCCTCATGATGCATTGATGGAGATGCTCACGTCCAAAACCTGAACGCACGACCACCTGCATGCAAGAGGCCTTAATTAGCGATAATTAAGCAATAGCTCAAACCGTTTCTGCATGTGATGGACGTTTCCATCTTTCGTGGACTGTTTTTGGCATGCAATTGATTGCCACGCCGCGTGTTTGTGCCTTCATCGCGGAAGCTGCAGCAGGATGACGGACACCAGCAGGAGGGGTCGTCGCGCACGGGGGTGTGGCCAGCCCCGATAGCTGCGCAGCGTCGGGCCTGCGCCATTACCACGGAGACAGCGGTCGGGCTGCTGACGCCTGTAAGACGACTCGCCGTGCGCAGAGAACGTTGCATGCTCGCGCTGAGTCGGGTCTGCGCCTCCACTGCGCAGGCCGCTGCGGAGCGACCGAGAACACGATATCGGAGTCGACGACGAGGCGAATGGCGTCGAAGGCCGAGCGTGACGACGAAGAGGCGGACGGCGCCGGCGGCCGTACGTGACGACGAGGAAGCGAACGGCGCCGGGTGGCCGTGCGTGACCACGACGAGGCAGACGGCGCCGGTGGCCGTGCGTGACGACGATGCGGACGGCGCCGGGTGCCGTGCGAGGAGGTGCGATTGGTTACCTGGTCTCACGCCGCCGTTGCTTCTATTTGCGATACTTTGATCATCGCGAAGACGAACAGTACAAACAAATGTATTAGATCATGAAGATGAAACCGAATAAAGGGCACCAGCGGAAATCAAACGGCCGCCGGTGATCGAAGAAATAACCATCTGCATCATGGCTCGATAGACGCCATGCCCCAAGGTGGGCGCCAACTGTCGTGGGAACGACTCCGACAGTACGAAGGGGGTAGGGTAAAGGAGCATGATCTACCGAGATGCATATGGGTGACACGGTATTTTAGCGAGTTCGGGCCTCTCACGGTGGAGATAACAACCCTACGTCTCGTGCTCCGGAGAGGCTTTGCTTTATCTGAGTATATATCCGGAGATTACAATGTGTGTGGGAGAGAGCGGAGAACGGATCTCCTGCCTGAGCTAAGTCCGGAGACTAGTAGAAAAGAGAGAGAGGTCGAAGCCCCACCGGCCCCCTGGTCTAGCGGTGGGGGTGGCTTATATAGAGTGCGCCACCCCTTCACCTCCTATGTTACAAAGTGGGGCATTAATGCCGTAACGCCAGATGGTGCTTCGACTGCCTTGTCGACTGTCGGTCTTCGCATATCCGAGTGAGCCATACGACCGAGTGATTGATTGTCTTCCGAGTGAAAGGTAACCGTCGAGTGGATGAGGAAAGTCTCCGAGTGGATGTTGTCGAGTGACTTGTATGTCTTGATGATTTCAGTCGGAGATCTCCTTGTAGCCCTTAAGCTTTCTGGGGCAGTGTCCTTAGGAAGGGCAGGTAGGTCAGGCCTATGACCCTACCCTAGGTACACATCCCCATCACTGTCCTGGTCCCCTGTACGTCTCACGTGAAATTCTGACCCAACAGCCGAATGCGGCTCGGGAAACAGGAAAGTAGCCCGTTTCGTGCACGATAAGACCGCTGGACAACGTTGCACCGACGTCCCGATAAAGTCGCCTTCGGAAAATCGTTGCACCCGTAACTTTATTGCTGCGGGTGTGACACGCGTGATTTGGCCTTGCAGGACGCCTTCGTGCAAGTTATCCTCCCGTGCTCTGCACGGGCGGAGGCTTGGTTGGCTTGACCGCTTGTTGGCTACTAAGCGCATTTCGCCCCTATACCCAAGTCAGACGAACGATTTGCACGTCAGTATCGCTTCGAGCCTCCACCAGAGTTTCCTCTGGCTTTGCCCCGCTCAGGATTAGTTCACCATCTTTCGGGTCCCGATAGGCGTGCTCCAACTCGAACCCTTCACAGAAGATCAGGGTCGGCCAGCGGTGCGGCCCGTGAGGGCCTCCCGCTCGTCAGCTTCCTTGCGCATCCCAGGTTTCAGAGCCCGTCGACTCGCACGCATGTCAGACTCCTTGGTCCGTGTTTCAAGACGGGTCGGATGGGGAGCCCACAGGCCATTGCAGCGCAGTGCCCCGAGGGACACGCCTTTCGGCGCGCGGGTACCGGCCGTGCCGACGACGGCCACCGGGGGCACCTAGGCCCCCCGGGCTTTGGCCGCCGGCGCGGACGACGACAGTCCACACCCCGAGCCGAGCGGCGGACCAGCAAGAGACGTTCCGCATACGGCCGGGGCGCATGGCCGGCCCCCATCCGCTTCCCTCCCGGCAATTTCAAGCACTCTTTGACTCTCTTTTCAAATTCCTTTTCATCTTTCCCTCGCGGTACTTGTTCGCTATCGGTCTCTCGCCTGTATTTAGCCTTGGACGGAGTCTACCGCCCGATTTGGGCTGCATTCCCAAACAACCCGACTCGTTTACGGCGCCTCGTGGGGCGACAGGGTCCGGGCCGGACGGGGCTCTCACCCTCCCAGGCGCCCCTTTCCAGGGGACTTGGGCCCGGTCCGTCGCTGAGGACGCCTCTCCAGACTACAATTCGGACGGCACAGCCGCCCGATTTTCAAGCTGGGCTGCTCCCGGTTCGCTCGCAGTTACTAGGGGAATCCTTGTAAGTTTCTTATCCTCCGCTTATTTATATGCTTAAACTCAGCGGGCAGTCCCGCCTGACCTGGGGTCGCGGTCTAAGCGACGTGCGCTTCGTTTGCTGGGTCGTTTATAGGCCATCAAACAAACTATAACTGATTTAATGAGCCATTCGCAGTTTCACAGTTCAAATTGGTTTATACTTGCACATGCATGGCTTAATCTCTGAGACAAGCATATGACTACTGGCAGGATCAACCAGGTAGCACGTCCTCGATGACGCCCAGCGTCGGCCATCGTCCTGCGCTTCCACTTGCGTGGAAACTCAGAGGCAACAGCCGGGCCGGTTGTCGTTGTTGAGCGGCATAGCTCATCCTCCTTGAGGATCGGCGCAAAGAGTCGCGTATCCTCCCGCGTAACTGTGGAGAGGTAGAGGCAACTCCTGTTCCGGTTTTTCTCAGTTCAGAGAGCTTTGGGTCGGGTCGAGGCAACCGAAAGGGCCACGACCCTTTATCGTGAGCAGCATCCGAGACCAACAGCGGGAGCAAGGTTGCCTTGATAGCAGCAGGCACGCAACGTGCCAGCGCCACGAGGCAACGCCGCAAGCGCTATTCGGCCGCAGCGACACACCCAAAGGGCGTCCGCCGCGAGGCAATGATTATAGAAAGCACCACTTCCCGTAGGTCGGGTACTAGCACGCAAGCACTCTTAATCCAGCGATTCGAAGCCACACGATTGACGGGACACGGCGCCGGTAGTCGGCCACAGTACAACGGGGGATCTACCGGCAGACACGGGTCCGAAGCTACTCATGCGCTTAGTAGCCAACAAGCGGTCAAGCCAACCAAGCCTCCGCCCGTGCAGAGCACGGGAGGATCACTTGCACGAAGGCATCCTGCAAGGCCAAATCACGCGTGTGTCACACCCGTAGCATTAAAGTTACGGGTGTAACGATTTTCTGAAGGCGACATTATCGGGACGTCGGTGCAACGTTGTCCAGCGGTCTTATCAGGCACGAAACGGGCTACTTTCCTGTTTCCCGAGCCGCATTCAGCTGTTGGGTCAGAATTTCACGTGAGAAGTACAGGGGACCAGGACAGCGATGACGTTGCCCCCGGGGGGCAACAGTTTTCCGGAGGCGACATTCAAGGGACACCGTTGCGACTGTTTACCGTCGGTCGGACCGTGTGCGAAACAGGGTACTTTCCTATTTCCCGAGACACATTCGGCTGTTGGGTCAGGATTTCTCACGAGACGTACATGGGACCGGGCCAACACCTTCGTGATGGCATAACGACGGGACATCCGAGGCAACGTTGGGAAAGATTGGGCTACGGGAAAACGGGTGTTTTTCCTACGAAAAACCAACCGAGTTCCCTACGCCCAATAGGGAGGACCCCTCCTCCCTACTATACCCGAGGGTTTTAGCCCCCCTTGGGTCCCCTGCCCTTCAGTTTGTGAAGGAGGGGTACACTGTTTTGAAACGCTGCCGTGGCAGCGTTTTTCTGCCATGAGACATGTTTTCGCTGCCATGGCACCCTTTCCTGCCCTTCATTAGCTAGTTATGGACCGGTTTCCATGGCGTATGGGCACTTTTTTTTCCGTGTCCCCGTACCGCCCGTTCTGGGTCCGTTTACGGGTCCGTGTACGCGTCGGTCGCTCGTCGGTGGTTTTGCCCAGTTTTCCATGGCGCGCGTTCAGTTCCCTCCACGACGGGCGTCAGGCACTTTTTTTCCCGTGTCCCCGTACCGCCCGTTCTGGGTCCGTGTACGGGTCCGTGTACGCGTCGGTGGTTTGCCCAGTTTTCCATGGCGCGCGTCCAGTTCCGTCCACGACGGGCGTCGGGCACTTTTTTCCCGTGTCCACGTACCGCCCGTTCTGTGTCCGTGTACGGGTCCGTGTACGCGTCGGCGGCTCGTCGGTGGTTTTGCCCAGTTTTCCATGGCGCGCGTCCAGTTCCGTCCACGACGGGCGTCGGGCATTTTTTTCCAGTGTCCACGTACCGCCCGGTCTAGGTCCGTGTACGCGTCAGTGGCTCGTCGGTGGTTTTGCCCAGTTTTCCATGGCGCGCGTCCAGTTCCGTCCAGGACGGGCGTCGGGCACTTTTTTCCCGTGTCCACGTACCGCCCGTTCTGGGTCCGTGTACGCGTCGGTGGCTCGTCGGTGGTTTTGCCCAGTTTTCCATGGCGCGCGTCCAGTTCCGTCCACGACGGGCGTCGGGCACTTTTTTCCCGTGTCCACGTACCGCCCGGTCTGGGTCCGTGTACGCGTCCGTGGCTCGTCGGTGGTTTTGCCCAGTTTTCCATGGCGCGCGTCCAGTT
>CM077664.1:79549484-79551984 GCA_039707655.1 Elymus sibiricus
CGCGTCGGTGGCTTGTCGATGGTTTTGCCCAGTTTTCCATGGCACGCGTCCAGTTCCGTCCACGACGGGCGTCGGGCACTTTTTTTCCCGTGTCCCCGTATGGCCCGGTCTGGGTTCGTGTACGGGTCCGTGTACGCGTCGGTGGTTTTGCCCAATTTTCCATGGCGCGCGTCCAGTTCCGTCCACGATGGGCGTCGGGCACTTTTTTCCCGTGTCCCCGTACCGCCCGTTCTGGGTCCGTGTACGCGTCGGTGGCTCGTCCGTGGTTTTGGCCTGTTTTCCATGGCGCGCATCCAGTTCCTTCCACGACGGGCGTCGGGCACTTTTTTCCCGTGTCCACGTACAGCCTGGTCTGGGTCCGTGTACGTGTCGGTGGCTCGTCGGTGGTTTTGGCCTGTTTTCCATGGCGCGCGTCCAGTTCCGTCCCCGACGGGCGTCGGGCACTTTTTTCCCGTGTCCCCGTACCGCCCGTTCTGGGTCCGTGTACAGGTCCGTGTACGCGTCGGTGGCTCGTCGGTGGTTTTGGCCTGTTTTCCATGGCGCGCGTCCAGTTCCGTCCACGACGGGCGTCGGGCACTTTTTTTTCCCGTGTCCCTGTACCGCCCGTTCTGGGTCCGTGTACGCGTCGGTGGCTCGTCAATGGTTTTGCCCAGTTTTCCATGGCGCGCGTCCAGTTCCGTCCACGACGAGCGTCGTGCACTTTTTTTCCCGGGCGTACGTTATCCCTTTTTTGCCCGTGTCTCCTTTTACACTGTTCTATAGCTAGTACTAAGGTACTACCAAGTTTATTCTTTGTGATGATATTACACGCATGAATCGGCCAAGTATCTTGGTCAACTGCTAAGTCATGAATCGGCCATGTATCTTGGTCACTCGCCACTGGCCTTATCAGGTGATTGCGTATGTCATATAAGGGACTTTGCCATTTGTCTTGTCCATGACTTAGCCGTGTAGCCTGTGACGCCGGCATACGCATGAATCGGCATGTATCTTGGTCACTTGGCACATGTAGTTTTCAGTGTTGCTGCCGCTGGCCTTATCAGGTGATTGCATATGTCTTACAAGGGACTTTGCCATTTCTTTTGCCCATGACTTAGCCGTGTAGAATTTGGCGAAAGCATTGGAACCTAAGCCGGTGAAGGAGAGGTGTGGGGGAGGGACGAATCCGTACGACATGGGGCTGGATCTCAGTGGATCGTGGCAGCAAGGCCACTCTGCCACTTACAATGCCCCGTCGCGTATTTAGGTCGTCTGCAAAGGATTCAGCCCACCGCCCGTTGGGAAGGGAGCTTCGAGGCGGCCGGCCGCGGCACGTCGGTCGGACCGGCTTAGCCAATGGCACGGGCCCTTGGGGGCGCAAGCGCCCCTAACGTGGGTCGGGGCGAGCGGCGGGCGCAGGCGTCACATGCTAGCTTGGATTCTGACTTAGAGGCATTCAGTCATAATCCGGCACACGGTAGCTTCGCGCCACTGGCTTTTCAACCAAGCGCGATGACCAATTGTGTGAATCAACGGTTCCTCTCGTACTAGGTTGAATTACTATCGCGACACTGTAATCAGTAGGGTAAAACTAACCTGTCTCACAACGGTCTAAACACAGCTCACGTTCGGCTGTTGGGTCAGGATTTCTCACGAGACGTACACGGGATCGGGCCAACACCTTCGTGATGGCATAACGACGGGACATCCGAGGCAACGTTGGGAAAGATTGGGCTACGGGAAAACGGGTGTTTTTCCTACGAAAAACCAACCGAGTTCCCTACGCCCAACAGGGAGGACCCCTCCTCCCTACTATACCCAAGGGTTTTAGCCCCCCTTAGGACCCCTGCCCTTCAGTTTGTGAAGGAGGGGTACACTGTTTTGAAACGCTGCCGTGGCAGCGTTTTTCTGCCATGAGACATGTTTTCGCTGCCATGGCACCGTTTCCTGCCCTTCATTAGCTAGTTATGGCCCGGCTTCCATGGCGTATGGGCACTTTTTTTCCCGTGTCCCCGTACCGCCCGTTCTGGGTCCGTGTACGGGTCCGTGTACGCGTCGGTGGCTCGTCGGTGGGTTTGCCCAGTTTTCCATGGCGCGCGTCCAGTTCCGTCCACGACGGGCGTCGGGCACTTTTTTTCCCGTGTCCCCGTACCGCCCCTTCTGGGTCCGTGTACGGGTCCGTGTACGCGTTGGTGGTTCGTCGGTGGTTTTGCCCAGTTTTCCATGGCGCGCGTCCAGTTCCGTCCACGACGGGCGTCGGGCACTTTTTTCCCGTGTCCACGTACCTCCCGTTCTGGGTCCGTGTACGGGTCCGTGTACGCGTCGGCGGCTCGTCGGTGGTTTTGCCCAGTTTTCCATGGCGCGTGTCCAGTTCCGTCCACGACGGGCGTTGGGCACTTTTTTCAAGTGTCCACGTACCGCCCGGTCTGGGTCCGTGTACGCGTCGGTGGCTCGTCGGTGGTTTTGCCCAGTTTTCCATGGCGCGCGTCCAGTTCCGTCCAGGATGGGCGTCGGGCACTTT
>CM077664.1:79566984-79576984 GCA_039707655.1 Elymus sibiricus
GAGCGTCGACGGCAGCGTAGACGGCGATTATGCTGACGACAGTGAGAGCAGCGACGACGATCTGGATGAAGACGAGGTGGAGGCTCCGGTCCTTTTGCGCACCGACCGTCGGGCCAAGCAGCAGAACGACCTGGAGGTCACTCCGAGCAAAACTGTGGCGTCAAGCACAAGGAACCCGAAACGTGACCGTGTCGCGACATCGGGGTCGACTGAAAAGGCTGCGAAACAGCTCAAGCCAGACGTGCCAAAACCTCGGAAGGCCCTGCCTCGAATCAAGATAGCCGTGCCTGTTGCCTCCACGTGAGCATTCATTTTCCTTACTTTGCTGTTGAAGAACTTTATGTTGATGTTTGACCGAGTGAAATTTATTTGCCAGAGCTGCTACCTCCGTAACGTCGCCCCATCGGGATGATGGAGACCATATGGGAGTGGATACTCCTGATGCAGCCACCTCCCAACGAGGTATGACAACTCCATACTTTACTCTGCTTGTTGAAGAATAATTGGCGAGTGTCTTGATTAAAATTGCCGACTGCAGCTGACGAAGTCATCGAACTGGAAGATGATGAGGAGCCGCGGGGAGGAGCGGAGGATGAAGCTGTGTTTCCAGAGGCTCCACGCGTGGGCATTCGGGAACCACCGTCTGTCCAGACGCCCCGTGGGACGACTGCGGCGACGCCTCCAACCCTTGTAACTCCACTGTCGAGTGCTCCGCCGGCCACTTCTATTCTGGTGGCTTCAACGCTTATTGGACAATCCCAAGCACCTCCAACTGCTCCAGTGACTACACCAGCCCACTCGACGCCTGCATACCCTTTGTACCACGTCCCGGAGGACCAAACCGGAGCTGCCAAGGAGGCCATGATCCAGGCTGGGCAGATGATGCTGCGGACAAAAGAGGCGTATGAAGCTAGCAAGTTAGCCTATGATGCCAGCTCAGCGCTTCAGGCCAACGTCCGAGTAAGTGGTATTGTAAGTTCATTTCCGATTGAATTCCTGTCCGTCTTGATTTTACGCCCACTGGGGTGTTTTTCTTCGCCAGTAGACCAAGTATTTTCTGGTCCAGTGGGGGCACGCTGAGTGCACCCACTGGGTGTAGTCCCCGAGACCGCTGTCGAATGACGAAGGCATCGGCGGGGGTCTTAATATTGTTTCCATTCAACAGGGCAGACCTTGTCGAGTAAAAGTAGGTCCAGTGGGGGCACGCTGAGTGCACCCACTGGGTGTAGTCCCCGAGACCGCCGTCGAGTGCTTGCTTCGGCGGTGGTCTGATAGAGACGATGTTTGGTTGCTTGCTTCTTTCTTTTATACTCGGACAGGCCAGACCTGGTCGAGTGTTTTTGTTTCCAGTGGGGGCACGCTGAGTGCACCCACTGGGTGTAGTCCCCGAGACTACTGTCGATCGTTGACGATGGGCAGTAATCTTTAGAACCATTCTGCAGGTTTCATGGACATCATTTCCATCAACCATGATATGACGCTTGCATAGGGTTGTGGGGTGGGGCGGTGGGCCGTCTTTTAGTCGACTGCAGAAATTGTTATGTCGACTGAACCACTATCTTTGCTGATTTCAGAAAGCTTGTGGGCTCGGGACCAAGTACGTCGAGCTGGAGAAGGAAAAGAACCGACTTCTGCTGGATCTGGAGCTGACGAACAACAACCTGGACCGTGCCCAGACCGAACTGAAGACTTTGGGAGGTAATCTTTGTTGATCAATAGTATTATCACTTTCGATTTCCACCCTTTGAACCGAGTGAATCCACTCGAACAGACGTACGTGATGAAAACCGTCGTCTCCGAGTGCGCCTCAACAATGCTATTTCTTTAGATACCATGAAGAAGGCGCTCGAGGACAAGGACAAATCACTTGCTGATGCTCAGAAGGAAGCGAAGGAGAAAACTGCAGCTGCTGAGAAGAAACTTGCAGCAGCCAGTAAACTGGAAGAGGAGAACACAAAGCTCAAGCAGGAACGATCCGAATGGATCAAAAAACTCGAAGTGCAGACCAAGAGTAAGACCGCTCTGGAGAAACACCTGGGAGACTTTGCGAAGAAAATGTTCAGCATGCTCGAAGGTAACCCTCATCTGTCGAATAAATTTCTTCGGTTTTTCCAGAATGGTATTATGATCACCCTTTCACTTCCTCTTCATGCAGAATACTGTCAAGACTTCGAAAAAGAAACTGAAGAAATTGAACCCAATCTGGACCCCACAAAGTCTCTCGTCGGAGACGCCGTGGCCATGGATATGTTTCGTCTCGAAGCTCGTCTTAAGAGCGTCCAAGGATTCATCACTCGGTTGAGAGCTGCATTTGAGAAGGTCGACAAGGAACTGTGGCCTGAAGATCCTCTCGAGACTGACCTCGAGTCAATGATGACTCGGCTCAATGAGATTCCCGATCA
Source organism: Elymus sibiricus (assembly GCA_039707655.1). Lineage (NCBI taxonomy): Eukaryota > Viridiplantae > Streptophyta > Magnoliopsida > Poales > Poaceae > Elymus > Elymus sibiricus. Next base: position 79,569,387 of record CM077664.1, read on the forward strand.
AGTGCAATCGTGGAAGAAATCTGCTGCCCGCTGTGGCGCTGATGTGGCACTTTCACTCGTCAGGGTTCATTGCAAGGAAGCTAGAGAGGACAAACTGAAGGATCTCCGAGTGACCAACACGAAGAAACTCAAATTTGAAGATTTCATGGAGACTTTCATCGATGCTGCCACTCGAATCGCCGACGGAATCGACCTGGATACCTTCATTGAACCTTCAAGTCCTGCTGGAGCTTGAATTGGTACTTTGCTTATGGTAAAAACTTTATTTGCCTCGGTATGCCGAGTGTTGGTGTAACCGAGTAAACTTCGTTCAGGCCTTAAGCCTGAGAACTTCCCTTTGCGCGAACAAGTTTCTGCTACGCTAGAGATTTTAGTCTTACTCGCATTTCGCTTTCCGACATTTAGCTTGGCTAAATTTATTTAATTCTCGAATGGAACGGGTGTTCAGCACTCGAAAGAATTTAGGGCTTAGGCGAAGACTGGTTCACAGCTAAGTCTCCGAGTGTACTGAATGTCATACACTCGGAAACGTTTTGCACTTAGGCGAAACGGATTCGCAGCTGAGCCCCCGAGAGAGAGGATCGCTCTTCACTCGGAGTAATTTTCGAACTTAGGCGAGGACTGGCTCGCAGCTAAGTCTCCGAGTGTACTGAATGTCATACACTCGGAAAAGTTTTGAACTTAGGCGAAACGGATTCGCAGCTAAGCCCCCGAGAGAGAGGATCGCTCTTCACTCGGAGTAATTTTCGAACTTAGGCGAGGACTGGCTCGCAGCCAAGTCTCCGAGTGTACTGAATGTCATACACTCGGAAAGTTTTGAACTTAGGCGAAACGGATTCGCAGCTAAGCCCCCGAGAGAGAGGATCGCTCTTCACTCGGAGTAATTTTCGAACTTAGACGAGGACTGGCTCGCAGCTAAGTCTCCGAGTGTACTGAATGTCACACACTCGGAAAGTTTTGAACTTAGGCGAAACGGATTCGCAGCTAAGCCCCCGAGAGAGAGGATCGCTCTTCGCTCGGAGTAATTTTCGAACTTAGGCGAGGACTGGCTCGCAGCTAAGTCTCCGAGTGTACTGAATGTCATACACTCGGAAAAGTTTTGAACCTAGGCGAAACGGATTCGCAGCTAAGCCCCCGAGAGAGAGGATCGCTCTTCACTCGGAGTAATTTTCGAACTTAGGCGAGGACTGGCTCGCAGCTAAGTCTCCGAGCGTACTGAATGTCATACACTCGGAAAAGTTTTGAACTTAGGCGAAACGGATTCGCAGCTAAGCCCCCGAGAGAGAGGATCGCTCTTCACTCGGAGTAATTTTCGAACTTAGGCGAGGACTGGCTCGCAGCTAAGTCTCCGAGCGTACTGAATGTCATACACTCGGAAAAGTTTTGAACTTAGGCGAAACGGATTCGCAGCTAAGCCCCCGAGAGAGAGGATCGCTCTTCACTCGGAGTAATTTTCGAACTTAGGCGAGGACTGGCTCGCAGCTAAGTCTCCGAGTGTACTGAATGTCATACACTCGGAAAAGTTTTGAACTTAGGCGAAACGGATTCGCAGCTAAGCCCCCGAGAGAGAGGATCACTCTTCACTCGGAGTAATTTTCGAACTTAGGCGAGGACTGGCTCGCAGCTAAGTCTCCGAGTGTACTGAATGTCATACACTCGGAAAAGTTTTGAACTTAGGCGAAACGGATTCGCAGCTAAGCTCCCGAGAGAGAGGATCGCTCTTCACTCGGAGTAATTTTTTGAACTTAGGCGAGGACTGGCTCGCAGCTAAGTCTCCGAGTGTACTGAATGTCATACACTCGGAAAAGTTTTGAACTTAGGCGAAACGGATTCGCAGCTAAGCCCCCGAGAGAGAGGATCGCTCTTCACTCGGAGTAATTTTCGAACTTAGGCGAGGACTGGCTCGCAGCTAAGTCTCCGAGTGTACTGAATGTCATACACTCGGAAAGGTTTTGAACTTAGGCGAAACGGATTCGCAGCTAAGCCCCCGAGAGAGAGGATCGCTCTTCACTCGGAGTAATTTTTGAACTTAGGCGAGGACTGGCTCGCAGCTAAGCCTCCGAGTGTACTGAATGTCATACACTCGGAAAAGTTTTGAACTTAGGCGAAACGGATTCGCAGCTAAGCCTCCGAGTGTACTGAATGTCATACACTCGGAAAAGTTTTGAACTTAGGCGAAACGGATTCGCAGCTAAGCCCCCGAGAGAGAGGATCGCTCTTCACTCGGAGTAATTTTTTGAATGTAAAACTGTGCGATCGGAATCGACAATAGACTGCGGGAGTCTTCATTTAACAAATAACATTGTCTGGGGTACCCTTATTACATCCAAGCAACTCTGTCATCAAGAATAAAAACGTCGAAGCAGGTCCGCATTCCAGGCGTGTGGCTCGTCAATATTCTTCTTCAAGTTGAAAAGATGGTACGCCCCGTTGTTAAGCACCTTGATGATGACGAATGGGCCCTCCCAAGCTGGGGCCAACTTATGAGGTCGCTGCTGATCCACTCGGAGCACCAAATCCCCTTCGTGGAACGAACGGCTCTTGACATGTCTTGCATGGAAGCGGCGAAGGTCTTGCTGATATGCAGTTGATCGGATCAGGGCCATCTCACGCTCTTCTTCTAGGAGATCCACTCCGTCTTGTCTTGCTTGCTCAGCTTCGTCTTCAGAGTAAAGATCTACTCGAGGAGAATTGTGAAGGACGTCACTCGGCAATACGGCTTCAGCTCCATATACAAGGAAGAAAGGAGTGCGTCCAGTCGACCGGTTGGGGGTTGTCCTCAAGCCCCACAGAACTGACGGTAACTCAGTGACCCAAGCTCCGGCAGCATGATCAAGATCTCGCATGAGCCGAGGTTTCAATCCTTGGAGGATAAGGCCGTTCGCTCGCTCAGCTTGACCGTTTGACTGGGGGTGCGCAACGGATGCGTAATCCACCCGAGTGCCTTGAGAAGAGCAAAAGTACCTGAACTCTTCCGAGTCAAATTTAGAGCCATTGTCTGTAATGATACTGTGGGGGACCCCATACCGGAACGTTATCTCTTTTATGAATTTGATAGCAGTGCGGGCGTTCAGCTTCTTGATGGGCTTAGCTTCGATCCACTTAGTGAACTTGTCGACTGCAACCAGTAAATGAGTAAACCCACTCTGACCTGTTCTAAGGGGTCCAACCATATCCAAGCCCCACACAGCAAACGGCCAGACGAGTGGAATGGTCTTCAAGACAGACGCAGGTTTGTGTGATAGGTTCGAGTAAAACTGACATCCTTCGCAGTGATCGACAATATCTTTAGCCATCTCATTGGCGCGTGGCCAGAAGAAACCAGCCCGGTAAGCTTTGGCAACGATCGTCCTAGAGGACGCATGATGGCCACAAGTTCCCGAGTGAATCTCCTCCAGAATCAGTCGACCTTCTTCAGGAGAAATGCACCGCTGAGCTACGCCAGTCACACATTCTCTGTAGAGTTGTCCATTGATTACAGTAAAAGCCTTGGATCTGCGGACTATCTGTCGAGCCTCATCTTCATCATCTGGGAGTTCTCTTCTGAGAATGTACGCAATATATGGTACAGTCCAGTCGGGCGTGATTACCAAAATCTCCATGACCAGATCAATGACAGCTGGGACATCAACTTCAGTCGGATCATAGGCGCTCTTCGCTTGCGGGGGCTCTTCAGTGAAAGGATCTTCCTGCACCGAAGGAGAATGAATGTGCTCGAGAAACACATTACCGGGGACAGGTTTCCGAGTGGATCCAATCTTTGCCAACTCATCAGCTGCTTGATTCTTCACTCGGGGAATATGATGGAGTTCCAAACCTTCAAATTTCTTCTCAAGTTTTCTTACTGCATTGCAGTATCCAGTCATAGCGGGGCTCCTGACATCCCACTCTTTCATCACTTGATTAACCACCAAATCAGAATCGCCATATACCATCAGGCGCCGGACGCCGAGTGAAATGGCCATACGCAATCCATACAAAAGTGCTTCATATTCAGCTTCATTATTGGAGGAATCAAAGTGAATCTGTAAGACATAACTGAGTTTGTCGCCTTTTGGGGATACCAGTACGACGCCAGCGCCGGATCCATTCAGCATCTTTGAACCATCAAAGAACATGGTCCAGTGTGCCGAGTGAAGTTGGATTGGCTGCTGTTGCTCGATCCACTCGGCGAGGAAATCAGCAAGCGCTTGAGACTTGATTGCTTTCTTTGCTTCAAATTTGATATCAAGATAAAGGAGTTCAATAGCCCATTTGGCCACTCGACCAGTCGCATCTCGATTATTGAAAATTTCAGATAACGGAGCATCACTGACGACTGAAATTGAGTGATCCTGAAAATAGTGTGCCACCTTCTTTGCAGTCAGATATATACCATATACGAGCTTCTGGTAATGTGGATATCTTTGCTTCGACGGAGTCAATACTTCAGAAATATAGTAGACCGGGCGTTGAACTTTGTAAGCCATGCCTTCCTCTTCCCGCTCGACAGTTAGTACTGTACTGACGACCTGATTAGTGGCCGCGATGTACAATAACAATGGCTCTTTGCTGCGTGGAGCAGCAAGCACCGGCTGGGTGGTAAGTAGGGCTTTGAGCTCGACAAACGCTGCTTCAGCTTCTGGAGTCCATTCAAAAGTATCAGACTTCTTCATCAGTCGGTATAAAGGCAGTGCCTTTTCACCGAGACGAGAAATGAATCGACTCAATGCTGCCAAGCAACCTGTGAGCTTCTGGACATCGTGCACACGCTCAGGGCTTTTCATTCGGACGATGGCGCCGATCTTTTCAGGGTTAACGTCGATTCCTTTTTCGGAAATGAGAAAACCGAGTAATTTTCCACCGGGAACGCCGAAAGTGCATTTAGTCGGATTTAACTTAATATCATATCTCCTCAAATTGGCGAATGTTTCAGCCAAGTCAGACAACAGGTCAGAACCTTTGCGAGACTTGACTACGATATCATCCATATACGCTTCAATGTTCCGAGGAATCTGATCGAGCAAACACTTCTGAATCATGCGCATGAAAGTAGCGCCAGCATTCTTCAAACCAAAAGGCATGGTGATATAGCAGAAACACCCGAAAGGGGTGATGAAGGCTGTCTTTATTTCATCCGGACCAAACAGACGGATCTGATGGTAACCAGAATAAGCATCAAGAAAAGATAGACGCTCACATCCCGCAGTTGAGTCGACAATCTGATCAATGCGGGGGAGTGGGAAATGATCTTTCGGGCAGACCCGATTGATATGTTTGAAATCAATACACATGCGAAGTGACTTGTCCTTCTTAGGGACCATGACGACGTTCGATAACCACTCGGAGTGGTAAATCTCACGTATAAACTTAGCCGTCAAGAGACGAGCCACCTCTTCGCCGATTGCTCTTCGCTTCTCTGTTGCCGACCGACGCAAGTGCTCCTTCACAGGCTTGGCCTTCGGATCAACCCTCAAACGGTGCTCAGCCAGTTCCCTGGGTACACCAGGCATGTCAGCGGGCTTCCATGCGAAGATGTCCCAGTTCTCACGGAGGAACTGGATGAGCTCGGCTTCCTATTTGCTGTCGAGTGTTGTTGAAATGTTGGTCGGGGCAGCAGTTGGATCTGTCGGGTGAATGTTCACCTTCCTCACATCTCCTGCCGACTGAAAAGCTGACTCAGAAGCGGGCTTCTTAGCACGCAACAGATCGGCGGGATCAGCATTTCTCTTGTATTCTTCCAACTCAACCATAGCCATCTGCTGGTCGGCGATCTTGGAGCCCTGCTGGAGGCACTCCTCAGCCCTCTGTCGGTTGCCGGTGACTGTGATCACACCCTTTGGTCCAGGCATCTTCAACTTGAGATACACATAACATGGCCGGGCCATGAAACGGGCATAAGCTGGTCGACCAAGGATGGCGTGGTAAGCACTCTCGAAGTCTACCACTTCAAACGTCAGTTTTTCCTTGCGAAAATGCTTGTCATCACCAAACACTACATCCAACGCTATCTGGCCGAGTGAACGGGCCTTCTTCCCAGGGATTACTCCATGAAATTGCATGTTGCTTTCACTGAGCCGGGACATCGGAATGCCCATCGCCTTAAGGGTATCTGCATACAGGATGTTCAGACCGCTCCCGCCATCCATCAAAACTTTACGGAGTCGAGTGTCCCCTACAACTGGGTCCACCACCAGCGCTTGCCGCCCTGGGGTAGCAATGTGCGCAGGGTGATCCGACTGATCGAAAGTGATGGCAGTCTGAGACCACTTGAGATATGCTGGGGTAGAGGGAGCTGCCATGTTAACCTCCCTGTTGATAACTTTCAGTCGACTCTTGCTCTCAACATCAGCAAAAATCAACAAGGTGGCATTGACATCAGGGAACTCTTCTTTTTCTTCTTCAGTTTCTTTCTCACTCGACTGACTCTCTTTGAATGACTGGATCAGCAAACGGCACTGTCGAGTGGTATGCTTTGGCAATATTAAATTGCCCTCTTCATCTTTCCTCGTGTGGATTGCACACGGTAAATCCAAAACATCAGTACCCGACTGATTCTTTGACTTCTTTGGGGTGAACTTAGCCTTGGACTTTCTTGAACTCTTCCCTTGTGCCGCCACGGCGGCCGCTTCTGCCTGAGCAGGAGGATCCGCTTTGCGCTTCTGTTTCCGACTGGAATTCCCACCTGCGTTATTGTCGACTATTTTGGCTTTACCGCTTCGGAGGCGGTCTTCTTCTTCTCCATTGGCGTACCGAGTGGCAATCTCCATCATCTTGCTCAGAGAAATATCACCGGTGCGACCAAACTTCAGATAGAGCTCTCTGTATCTAACCCCAGCCTTGAAGGCACAAACAGCTTGATGTTCGGAAACATTCTCCACCGTGTGATGCAAGGTGGACCAGCGCTGAATGTAATCTCGCAAGGTTTCATTGGGCTTCTGGACACAGTGCTGCAAATCAATCAAACCAGCTGGACGTTTACAAGTGCCTTCAAAGGTTCTGATAAACACTCGGGCCAAATCTTCCCAGCAATAGATGCTAGAGGGAGCCAAACGATTCAACCAAGCTCTGGCCGAACCATCCAACATCAAGGACAGATGCTTCATGGCTATGTTGTCGTTACCTCCACCAATCTGTACAGCCACTCGGTAATCATCCAACCAAGTTTCAGGCTTTGACTCGCCCGAAAACTTGCCAATTCCAGTCGCCAACCTGAAGTTGGGGGGAATCTCTGCAGAGCGAATGGCTCTGCTAAAACACTCGGGCCCAGAAACAACAGCACTGCTTCCACTCGGATAGTCTCCGTTATAACCATCTCTGTGGGCTCTGCCTCTGTCGACCCGCCTTTGAGCAAGGATGTCCCTTGCGTCGAACCCAGGGTTCCGCTCATCGCCGAACGGGCGCCTATCATCATTGTGCCGGGACACATATGAACCATTCCGCGGAGGAGAAAACACTCGACAGCGGTCATCGCGGTGATAACGGGGAGCAGACTGATCTCGCCCCTGATCTGTACCGATCTTCACGGTATCTTCCGCCTCTGTGACGCGAAGGTGACCCAGGACTGTGAGCCGATTGAACTGTTTCTGCCCTGGGAGAATTGTCGTGTAACCTGTTCT
>CM077664.1:79601984-79604484 GCA_039707655.1 Elymus sibiricus
GTACGACGGCCGTCAGGCCGTTTTTTCCCGTGTCCCCGAACCACCCGTGCACGGGTCCGTGTGCGAGTCGGCCACTCGTCGGTGGTTTTGGCCTGTTTTCCATGGCGCGCGCCCAGTTCCGTGTCCGACGGCCGTCGGGCCGTTTTTTCCCGTGTCCCGGAGGCACCCGTGCACGGGTCCGTGTACTCGTCCGTGTGCGAGTCGGCCACTCGTCGGTGGTTTTGGCCTGTTTTCCATGGCGTGCGCCCAGTTCCGTGTCCGACGGCCGTCGGGCAGTTTTTTCCCGTGTCCCGGAAGCACCCGTGTACGGGTCCGTGTGCGAGTCGGTCACTCGTCGGTGGTTTTGGCCTGTTTTCTATGGCGCGCGCCCAGTTCCGTGTACGACGGCCGTCGGGCCGTTTTTTCCCGTGTCCCCGAAACACCCGTGTACGGGTCCGTGTACTCGTCCGTATGCGAGTCGGTCACTCGTCGGTGGTTTTGGCCTGTTTTCCATGGCGCGCGCCCAGTTCCGGGTCCGACGGCCGTCGGGCCATTTTTTCCCGTGTCCCCGAACCACCCGTGCACGGGTCCGTGTACTCGTCCGTGTGCGAGTCGGCCACTCGTCGGTGGTTTTGGCCTGTTTTCCATGGCGCGCGCACAGTTCCGTGTCCGACGGTCGTCAGGCCGTTTTTCCCGTGTCCCGGAGGCACCCGTGCACGGGTCCGTGTACTCGTCCGTGTGCGCCTCGGTCACTCGTCGGTGGTTTTGGCCTGTTTTGCATGGCGCGCGCCCAGTTCCGTATCCGACGGTCGTCGCGCAGTTTTTTCCCGTGTACGGGTCCGTGTGCGAGTCGGTCACTCGTCGGTGGTTTTGGCCTGTTTTCCATGGCGCCCGCCCAGTTCCGTGTACGACGGCCATCGGGCCGTTTTTTTCCCGTGTCCCCGAACCACCCGTGTACGCGTCCGTGTACTCGTCCGTGTGCGAGTCGGTCACTCGTCGGTGGTTTTGGCCTGTTTTCCATGGCGCGCGCCCAGTTTCATGTCCGACGGCCGTCGGGCCGTTTTTTCCCGTGTCCCCGAACCACCCGTGTACGGGTCCGTGTACTCGTCCGTGTGCGAGTCGGCCACTCGTCGGTGGTTTTGGCCTGTTTTCCATGGCGCGCGCCCAGTTCCGTGTCCGACGGCCGTCGGGCACTTTGTTGCCCGTGTCCCCCAAGCACCCGTTCTGGGTCCGTGTACTCGTCCGTGTGCGAGTCGGTCACTCGTCGATGGTTTTGGCCTGTTTTCCATGGCGCGCGCCCAGTTCCGTGTACGACGACCGTCGGGCAGTTTTTTCCCGTGTCCCCGAACCACCCGTGTACGGGTTCGTGTACTCGTCCGTGTGCGAGTCGGTCACTCGTCGGTGGTTTTGGCCTGTTTTCCATGGCGCGCGCCCAGTTCCGTGTCAGACGGCCGTCGGGCCGTTTTTTCCCGTGTCCCCGAACCACCCGTGTACGGGTCCGTGTACTCGTCCGTGTGCGAGTCGGTGGCTCGTCGGTGGTTTTGGCCTGTTTTCCATGGCTCGCGCCCAGTTCCGTGTCCGACGGCCATCGGGCAGTTTTTTCCCGTGTCCCCGAACCACCCGTGTACGGGTCCGTGTACTCGTCCGTGTGCGAGTCGGTCCCTCCTCGGTGGTTTTGGCCTGTTTTCCATGGCGCGCGCCCAGTTTCGTGTACGACGGCCGTCAGGCCGTTTTTTCCCGTGTCCCCGAACCACCCGTGCACGGGTCCGTGTGCGAGTCGGCCACTCGTCGGTGGTTTTGGCCTGTTTTCCATGGCGCGCACCCAGTTCCATGTCCGTCGGCCGTCGGGCCGTTTTTTCCCGTGTCCCGGAGGCACCCGTGCACGGGTCCGTGTACTCGTCCGTGTGCGAGTCGGCCACTCGTCGGTGGTTTTGGCCTGTTTTCCATGGCGTGCGCCCAGTTCCGTGTCCGACGGCCGTCGGGCAGTTTTTTCCCGTGTCCCGGAAGCACCCATGTACGGGTCCGTGTGCGAGTCGGTCACTCGTCGGTGGTTTTGGCCTGTTTTCTATGGCGCGCGCCCAGTTCCGTGTACGACGGCCGTCGGGCCGTTTTTTCCCGTGTCCCCGAAACACCCGTGTACGGGTCCGTGTACTCGTCCGTATGCGAGTCGGTCACTCGTCGGTGGTTTTGGCCTGTTTTCCATGGCGCGCGCCCAGTTCCGGGTCCGACGGCCGTCGGGCCGTTTTTTCCCGTGTCCCCGAACCACCCGTGCACGGGTCCGTGTACTCGTCCGTGTGCGAGTCGGCCACTCGTCGGTGGTTTTGGCCTGTTTTCCATGGCGCGCGCACAGTTCCGTGTCCGACGGTCGTCGGGCCGTTTTTCCCGTGTCCCGGAGGCACCCGTGCACGGGTCCGTGTACTCGTCCGTGTGCGCCTCGGTCACTCGTCGGTGGTTTTGGCCTGTTTTGCATGGCGCGCGCCCAGTTCCGTATCCGACGGTCGTCGCGCAGTTTTTTCCCGTG
>CM077664.1:79631984-79634484 GCA_039707655.1 Elymus sibiricus
TGTTTTGAAACGCTGCCGTGGCAGCGTTTTCGTGCCATGACACACGTTTTCGGTGCCAAGGCACCGTTTCCTTCCGTTCATTAGCCAGTTTTGGCCCAGTTTCCATGGCGTATGGGCCGTTTTTTTCCTGCACCCCCTACCGCCCAGTCTGGCTCCGTGTACGGGTCCATGTACGCGTCGGTGGCTCGTCGGTGGTTTTGCCCAGTTTTCCATGGCGCGCGTCTAGTTCCGTCCACGACGGGCGTCGGGCACGTTTTTTCCCGTGTCCCCGTACCGCCCGGTTTGGATCCTTGTATGGGTCCGTGTACGCATCGGTGGCTCGTCGGTGGTTTTGCCCAGTTTTCCATGGCACGCATCCAGTTCCGTCCACGACGGGCGTCGGGCACTTTTTTCCCGTGTCCACGTACTGCCCGTTCTGGGTCCGTGTACGCGTCGGTGGCTGGTCCGTGGTTTTGCCAAGTTTTCCATGGCGCGCGTCCAGTTCCGTCCACGACGGGCGTCGGGCACTTTTTTCCCGTGTCCATGTACCGCCCGTTCTGGGTCCGTGTATGGGACCGTGTACGCGTCGGTGGCTCGTCGGTGGTTTTGGCCTGTTTTCCATGGCGCGCGCCCAGTTCCGTCCACGACGAGCGTCGGGCACTTTTTTCCCGTGTCCACGTATCGCCCGTTCTGGGTCCGTGTACGCGTCGGTGGCTCATCGGTGGTTTTGCCAAGTTTTTCATGGCGCGCGTCCAGTTCCGTCCACGACGGGTGTCGGGCACTTTTTCCCGTGTCCACGTACCGCTCGTTCTGGGTCCGTGTACGCGTTGGTGGCTCGTCGGTGGTTTTGCCCAGTTTTCCATGGCGCGCGTCCGGTTCCGTCCACGACGGGCGTCGGGCACTTTTTTCCGGTGTCCACGTACCCCCCGGTCTGGGTCCGTGTACGCGTCGGTGGTTCGTCCGTGGTTTTGCCCAGTTTTCCATGGCGCGCGTCCAGTTCCGTCCACGACGGGCGTCGGGCACATTTTTTCCCGTGTCCCCGTACCGCCCGGTCTGGGTCCGTGTACGGGACCGTCTACGCGTCGTTCGCTCGTCGGTGGTTTTGCCCAGATTTCCATGGCGCGCGCCCAGTTCCGTCCACGACGGGCGTCGGGCACTTTTTTCCCGTGTCCACGTACCGCCCGTTCTGGGTCCGTGTACGCGTCGATGGCTCGCCGGTGGTTTTGCCTAGTTTTACATGGCGCGCGTCCACTTCCGTCCTTGACAGGCGTCGGGCACTTTTTTCCCGTGTCCACGTACCGCCCGGTCTGGGTCTGTGTACGGTTCCGTGTACGCGTCGGTGGCTCGTCGGTGGTTTTGCACAGTTTTCCATGGCGCGCGTCCAGTTCCGTCCACGACGGGCGTCGGGCACATTTTTTCCCGTGTCCCCGTACCGCCCGGTCTGGGTCCGTGTACGCGTCGGTGGTTCGTCCGTGGTTTTGCCCAGTTTTCCATGGCGCGCGTCCAGTTCCGTCCACGACGGGCGTCGGGCACTTTTTTGCCGTGTCCACGTACCGCCCATTCTGGGTCCGTGTACGCGTCGATGGCTCGTCGGTTGTTTTGCCCAGTTTTACATGGCGCGCGTCCACTTCCGTCCACGACAGGCGTCGGGCACTTTTTTCCCGTGTCCACGTACCGCCCGGTCTGGGTCCGTGTACGGGTCCGTGTACGCGTCGGTGGCTCGTCGGTGGTTTTGCCCAGTTTTCCTTGGCGCGCGTCCAGTTCCGTCCACTATGGGCGTCGGGCACGTTTTTTCCCGTGTCCCCGTGCCACCCGGTCTGGGTCCGTGTATGCGTCGGTGGCTCGTCGGTGGTTTTGCCCAGTTTTCCTTGGTGCGCGTCAAGTTCCGTCCACGACGGGCGTCGGGCACTTTTTTTCACGCGTCCCCGTACGGCCCATCCCGTGTCCGTGTACGGGTCCGTGTACGCGTTGGGGGTTCGTCGGTGGTTTTGCCCAGTTTTCCAGGGTGCGCGTCCAGTTCCGTCCACGACGGGCATCGGGCACGTTTTTTCCCGTGTCCCCGTGCCGCCCGGTCTGGGTCCGTGTACGTGTCGGTGGCTCGTCGGTGGTTTTGCTCGGTTTTCCATCGCGCGCGCCCAGTTCCGTCCACGACGGGCGTCGGGCACTTTTTTCCCGTGTCCACGTACCGCCCGTTCTGGGTCCGTGTACGGTTCCGTGTACGCGTCGGTGGCTCGTCGGTGGTTTTGCCAAGTTTTCCATGGCGCGCGTCCAGTTCCGTCCACGACGGGCGTCGGGCACTTTTTCCCGTGTCCACGTACCGCCAGGTCTGGGTTCGCGGTCTGGGTTCGTGTACGCGTCGGTGGCTCGTCAGGGGTTTTGCCCAGTTTTCCATGGCGCGCGTCCAGTTCCGTCCATGACGGACGTCAGGCACTTTTTTCTCGTGTCCACGTATCGCCCGGTCTGGGTCCGTGTACAGGTCCGTGTACGCGTCGGTGGTTCGTCGGTGGTTTTGCCCAGTTTT
>CM077664.1:79641984-79686984 GCA_039707655.1 Elymus sibiricus
TCCCTACTATACCCGAGGGTTTTAGCCCCCCTTGGGACCCCTGCCCTTCAGTTTGTGAAGGAGGGGTACACAGTTTTGAAACGCTGCCGTGGCAGCATTTTCATGCCATGACACACGTTTTCGCTACCATGGCACCGTTTCCTTCCGTTCATTAGCCAGTTTTGGCCCAGTTTCCATGGCGTATGGGCCATTTTTTCCCGGACCCTGTCCCGCCCGATCTGGCTCCGTGTACGGGTCTGTGTACGTGTCGGTGGCTCGTCGGTGGTTTTGCCCAGTTTTCCATGGCGCGCGTCCAGTTCCATCCACGACGGGCGTCGGGCACGTTTTTTCCCGTGTCCCCGTACCGCCCGGTTTGGATCCGTGTACGGGTCCGTGTACGCGTCGGTGGCTCGTCGGTGGTTTTGCCCAGTTTTCCATGGCAGGCGTCCAGTTCCGTCCACGACGGGCGTCGGGCACTTTTTTCCTGTGTCCACGTACTGCCCGTTCTGGGTCCGTGTACGCGTCGGTGGCTCGTCCGTGGTTTTGCCAAGTTTTCCATGGCGCGCGTCCAGTTCCGTCCACGATGGGCATCGGGCACTTTTTTCCCCGTGTCTACGTACCGCCCGTTCTGGGTCCGTGTATCTGTCCGTGTACGCGTCGGTGGCTCGTCGGTGGTTTTGGCATGTTTTCCATGGCGCGCGCCCAGTTTCGTCCGCGACGGGCGTCGGGCACTTTTTTCCCGTGTCGACGTACCGCCCGTTCTGGGTCCGTGTACGCGTCGGTGGCTCCTCGGTGGTTTTGCCAAGTTTTCCATGGCGTGCGTCCAGTTCCGTCCACGACGGGCGTCGGGCACTTTTTCCCGTGTCCACGTACCGCCCGGTCTTGGTCCGTGTACACGTCGGTGGTTTTGCCCAGTTTTCCATGGCGCGCGTCCAGTTCCATCCACGACGGGCGTCGGGCACGTTTTTTCCCGTGTCCCCGTACCGCCCGGTCTGGGTCCGTGTACGGGTCCGTCTACGTGTCATTGGCTCGTCGGTGGTTTTGCCTAGATTTCCATGGCGCGCACCCAGTTCCGTCCATGACGGGCGTCGGGCACTTTTTTCCCGTGTCCACGTACCGCCCGTTCTGGGTCCATGTACACGTCGATGGTTCGTCAGTGGTTTTGCCCAGTTTTACATGGCGCGCGTCCACTTCCGTCCACGATGGGCGTCAGGCACTTTTTTCCCGTGTCCACGTACCGCCCGGTCTGGGTCCGTGTACGCGTCGGAGGCTCGTCGGTGGTTTTGCCCAGTTTTCCATTGCGCTCGTCCAGTTCCGTCCACGACGGGCGTCGGGCACGTTTTTTCCCTTCTCCCCGTGCCGCCCGGTCTGGGTCCGTGTACGGGTCCGTGTACGCGTCGGTGGCTCGTCGGTGGTTTTGCCCAGTTTTCCATGGTGCGCGTCAAGTTCCGTCCACGATGGGGCGTCGGGCACTTTTTTCCCCGCGTCCCCGTACGGCCCGTTCCGGGTCCGTGTACGAGTCCCTGTACGCGTCGGTGGCTTGTCGATGGTTTTGGCCTGTTTTCCATGGTGCGCGCCCAGTTCCGTCCACAACGGGCGTCGGGCACTTTTTCCCGTGTCCACGTGCCGGCCGTTCTGGGTCCGTGTACGGGTCCGTGTACGCGTCGGTGGCTCGTCGGTGGTTTTGCCCAGTTTTCCATGGCGCGCATCCAGTTCCGTCCATGACGGGCGTCGGGCACTTTTTTCCCGTGTCCACGTACCACCCGGTCTGGGTCCGTGTACGGGTACGTGTACGCGTCGGAGGTTCGTCTATGGTTTTGCCCAGTTTTCCATGGCGCGCGTCCAGTTCCGTCCACGACGGGCATCGGGCATGTTTTTTCCCGTGTCCCCGTGCCGCCCGGTCTAGGTCCGTGTACGGGTCCGTGTACGCGTCGGTGGCTCATCGGTTGTTTTGCCCAGTTTTCCATGGTGCGCGTCAAGTTCCGTCCACGACGGGCGTCGGGCACTTTTTTTCCCGTGTCCCCGTACGGCCCGTTCTGGGTCCGTGTACGGGTCCGTGTACGCGTCGGTGGTTTTGGCCTGTTTTCCATGGCGCGCGCCCAGTTCCGTCCACGACGGGCGTCGGGCACTTTTTTCCCGTGTCCACGTACCGCCCGTTCTGGGTCCGTGTATGCGTCGGTGGCTCATCGATGGTTTTGCCAAGTTTTCCATGGCGCGCGTCTAGTTCCGTCCACGACGGGCGTCGGGCACTTTTTCTCGTCGGTTGTTTTGCCCAGTTTTCCATGGCGTGCGTCCAGTTCCGTCCACGACGGGCATCGGGCACGTTTTTTCCCGTGTCCCCGTGCCGCCCGGTCTGGGTCCGTGTACGGGTCCGTGTACGCGTCGGTGGCTCGTCGGTGGTTTTGCCCAGTTTTCCATGGCGCGCGACCAGTTCCGTCCATGACGGACGTCAGGCACTTTTTTCCCGTATCCACGTATCGCCCGGTCTGGGTCCTTGTACGGGTCCGTGTACGCGTCGGTGGTTCGTCGGTGGTTTTGCCCAGTTTTCCATGGCGCTTGTCCAGTTCCGTCCACGACGGGCGTCGGGCACTTTTTCCCGTGTCCACGTACCGCCCGGTCTGGGTCCGTGTACGCATCGGTGGTTCGTCGGTGGTTTTGCCCAGTTTTCCATGGCGCGCGTCCAGTTCCGTCCACGACGGGCGTCGGGCACGTTTTTTCCCGTGTCCCCGTACCGCCCGGTCTGGGTCCGTGTACGGGTGCGTCTACGCGTCGTTGGCTCGTCGGTGGTTTTGCCTAGATTTCCATGGCGCGCACCCAGTTCCGTCCATGACGGGCGTCGGGCACTTTTTTCCCGTGTCCACGTACCGCCCGTTCTGGGTCCATGTACACGTCGATGGCTCGTCGGTGGTTTTGCCCAGTTTTACATGGCGCGCGTCCACTTCCGTCCACGACGGGCGTCGGGCACTTTTTTCCCGTGTCCACGTACCGCCCGGTCTGGGTCCGTGTACGCGTCGGTGGCTTTGCCCAGTTTTCCATGGCGCGCGTCCAGTTCCGTCCACGACGGGCGTCGGGCACGTTTTTTCCCGTGTCCCCGTGCCGCCCGGTCTGGGTCCGTGTACGGGTCCGTGTACGTGTCGGTGGCTTGTCGGTGGTTTTGCCAAGTTTTCCATGGCGCGCGTCCAGTTCCGTCCACGACGGGCGGCGGGCACTTTTTCCCGTGTCCACGTACCGCCCGTTCTGGGTCCGTGTACGAGTCCGTGTAAGTGTCGGTGCCTCGTCGGTGGTTTTGCCCAGTTTTCCATGGTGCGCGTGCAGTTTCGTCCACGACGGGCGTCGGGCACTTTTTCCCTGTGTACACGTACCGCCCGGTCTGGGTCCGTGTACGGGTCCGTGTACGCGTTGGTGGTTTTGCCTAGTTTTCCATGGCGCGCGGCCAGTTCCGTCCACGACGGGCGTCGGGCACGTTTTTTCCCGTGTCCCCGTACCGCCCGGTTTGGGTCCGTGTACGGGTCCGTCTAAGCGTCGTTGGCTCGTCGGTGGTTTTGCCCAGATTTCCATGGCGCGCGCCCAGTTCCGTCCACGACGGGCGTCGGGCACTTTTCTCCTGTGTCCACGTACCGCCCGTTCTGGGTCCATGTACACGTCGATGGCTCGTCGGTGGTTTTGCCCAGTTTTACATGGCGCGCGTCCACTTCCGTCCACGACGGGCGTCGGGCACTTTTTTCCCGTGTCCACGTACCGCCCGGTCTGGGTCCGTGTACGGGTCCGTGTACGCGTCGGTGGCTCGTCGGTGGTTTTGCCCAGTTTTCCATGGCGCGCGTCCAGTTCCGTCCACGACGGGCGTCGGGCATGTTTTTTCCCGTGTCCCCGTGCCGCCCGGTCTGGATCCGTGTATGGGTCCGTGTACGCGTCGGTGGCTCGTCGGTGGTTTTGCCCAGTTTTCCATGGTGCGCGTCAAGTTCCGTCCACGACGGGCGTCGGGCACTTTTTTTCCCGCGTCCCCGTACGGCCCATTCCGGGTCCGTGTACGGGTCCGTGTACGCGTCGGTGGCTCCTCGGTGGTTTTGGCCTGTTTTCCATGGCGCGCGCCCAGTTCCGTCCACGACGGGCGTCGGGCACTTTTTCCCGTGTCCACGTGCCGCCCGTTCTGGGTCCGTGTACGGGTCCGTGTACGCGTCGGTGGCTCGTCGGTGGTTTTGCCCAGTTTTCCATGGCGCGCGTCCAGTTCCGTCCACGACGGGCGTCGGGTACTTTTTTCCCGTGTCCACGTACCGCCCGGTCTGGGTCCGTGTACGGGTCCGTGTACGCGTCGGTGGTTCGTCGGTGGTTTTGCCCAATTTTCCATGGCGCGCTTCCAGTTCCGTCCACGACGGGCATCGGGCACGTTTTTTCCCGTGTCCCCGTGCCGCCCGGTCTAGGTCCGTGTACGGGTCCGTGTACGCGTCGGTGGCTCGTCGGTGGTTTTGCCCAGTTTTCCATGGCGCGCGTCAAGTTCCGTCCACGACGGGCGTCGGGCACTTTTTTTCCCGTGTCCCCGTA
The DNA here is from genome assembly GCA_039707655.1 of Elymus sibiricus. Classification (NCBI taxonomy): domain Eukaryota; kingdom Viridiplantae; phylum Streptophyta; class Magnoliopsida; order Poales; family Poaceae; genus Elymus; species Elymus sibiricus. The sequence continues at coordinate 79,646,503 of CM077664.1, forward strand.
CGGCCCGTTCTAGGTCCGTGTACGCGTCAGTGGTTTTGGCTTGTTTTCCATGGCTCGCGCCCAGTTCCGTCCACGACGGGCGTCGGGCACTTTTTTACCGTGTCCACGTACCGCCCGTTCTGGGTCCGTGTACGGATCCGTGTACGCGTCGGTGGCTCGTCGGTGGTTTTGCCAAGTTTTCCATGGCGCGCGTCCAGTTCCATCCACGACGGGCGTCGGGCACTTTTTCCCGTGTCCACGTACCGCCAGGTCTGGGTTCCCGGTCTTGGTTCGTGTACGCGTCGGTGGCTCGTCGGTGGTTTTTCCCAGTTTTCCATGGCGGGCGTCCAGTTCCGTCCATGACGGACGTCAGGCACTTTTTTCCCGTGTCCACGTATCGCCCGGTCTGGGTCCGTGTACGGGTCTGTGTACGCGTCGGTGGTTTGTCAGTGGTTTTGCCCAGTTTTCCATGGCGCGCGTCCAGTTCCATCCACGACGGGCGTCGGGCACTTTTTTTCCCGTGTCCCCGTACCGCCCGTTCTGGATCCGTGCATGGGTCTGTGTACGCATCGGTGGCTCGTCGATGGTTTTGGCCTGTATTCCATGGCGCGCGTCCAGTTCCGTCCCCGACGGGCGTCGGGCACTTTTTTGCCCGGGCGGACGTTATCCCATTTTTGCCCGTGTCTCCTTTTACACTGTTCAATAGGTAGTACTAAGGTACTATCAAGTTTATTCTTTGTGATGACATTACACGCATGAATCGGCCAAGTATCTCGGTCAGCTGCTATGTCATGAATCGGCCAAGTATCTTGGTCACTCACCACTGGCTTTATCGGGAAAAAAAGTACCCGATGCCCGTCGTGGACGGAACTTGACGCGCACCATGGAAAACTGGGCAAAACCACCGACGAGCCACCGATGCGTACACGGACCCGTACACGGACCCAGACCGGGCGGTACGTGGACACGGGAAAAAGTGCCCGACGCCCGTCGTGGACGGAACTGGACGCGCGCCATGGAAAACAGGCCAAAACCACCGACGAGCCACCGACGCGTACATGGACCCGGAACGGTCCGTACGGGGACGCGGGAAAAAAAGTGCCCAACGCCCGTCGTGGACGGAACTTGACGCGCACCATGGAAAACTGGGCAAAACCACCGACGAGCCACCGACGCGTACACGGACCCGTACACGGACCCAGACCGGGCGGCACGGGGACACGGGAAAAAACGTGCCCGACGCCCTTCGTGGACGGAACTGGACGCGCGCCATGGAAAACTGGGCAAAACCACTGACGAGCCACCGACGCGTACACGAACCCGTACACGGACCCAGACTGGGCGGTACGTGGACAAGGGAAAAAAGTGCCCGACGCCCGTCGTGGCCGGAACTGGACGCGCGCCATGGAAAACTGGGAAAAACCACCGACGAGCCACCGACGCGTACACGGACCCGTACACGGACCCAGAACGGGCGGCACGTGGACACGGGAAAAAGTACCCGACGCCCGTCGTTGACGGAACTGGGCGCGCGGCATGGAAAACTGGGCAAAACCACCGACGAGCCACCGACGTGTACACAGACCCGTACACGGACCCAGAACGGGCGGTACTTGGACACGGGAAAAAGTGCCCGACGCCCGTCGTGGACGGAACTGGGCGCGCGCCATGGAAAACAGGCCAAAACCACCGACGAGCCACCGACACGTACACGGACGCGGAACGGGCCGTACGGGGACGAGGGAAAAAAAGTGCCCGACGCCCGTCGTGGACGGAACTTGACGCGCACCATGGAAAACTGGGCAAAACCACCGACGAGCCACCGACGCGTACACGGACCCGTACACGGACCCAGACCGGGCGGCACGGGGACACGGGAAAAAACGTGCCCGACGCCCGTCGTGGACGGAACTGGACGCGTGCCATGGAAAACTGGGCAAAACCACCGACGAACCACCGACGCGTACACGGACCCGTACACGGACCTAGACCGGGCGGTACGTGGACACGGGAAAAAAGTGCCCGACGCCCGTCGTGGACGGAAGTGGACGCTTGCCATGTAAAACTGGGAAAAACCACCGACGAGCCATCGACGCGTACACGGACCCAAAATGGGCGGTACGTGGACACGGAAAAAAGTGCCTGACGCCCGTCGTGGACGGAACTGGGCGCGCGCCATGGAAATCTGGGCAAAACCACCGACGAGCCAACGACGCGTAGACGGACCCATACACGGACCCAGACTGGGCGGTACGGGGACACAGGAAAAAATGTGCCCGACGCCCGTCGTGGACGGAACTGGACGCGCGCCATGGAAAACTGGGCAAAACCACCGACGAACCACCGACGCGTACACGGACCCGTACACGGACCCAGACCGGGAGGTACGTGGACACGGGAAAAAAGTGCCCGACGCCCGTCGTGGACGGAACTGGACGCGCGCCACGGAAAACTGGGCAAAACCACCGTCGAGCCACGGACCCGTACACGGACCCAGAACGGGCGGTACGTGGACACGGGAAAAAGTGCCCGACGCCCGTCGTGGACGGACTGGACGCGCGCCATGGAAAACTTGGCAAAACCACCGATGAGCCATCGACGCGTACACGGACCCGTACACGGACCCGGAACGGGCCGTACGGGGACGCGGGAAAAAAAGTACCCGACGCCCGTCGTGGACGGAACTTGACGCGCACCATGGAAAACTGGGCAAAACCACCGACGAGCCACCGACGCGTACACGGACCCGTACACGGACCCAGACCGGGCGGTACGTGGACACGGGAAAAAGTGCCCGACGCCCGTCGTGGACGGAACTGGACGCGCGCCATGGAAAACAGGCCAAAACCACCGACGAGCCACCGACGCGTACATGGACCCGGAACGGGCCGTACGGGGACGCGGGAAAAAAAGTGCCCAACGCCCGTCGTGGACGGAACTTGACGCGCACCATGGAAAACAGGGCAAAACGACCGACGAGCCACCGACGCGTACACGGACCCGTACACGGACCCAGACCGGGCGGCACGGGGACACGGGAAAAAACGTGCCCGACGCCCGTCGTGGACGGAACTGGACGCGCGCCATGGAAAACTGGGCAAAACCACTGACGAGCCACCGACGCGTACACGGACCCGTACACGGACCCAGACCGGGCGGTACGTGGACAAGGGAAAAAAGTGCCCGACGCCCGTCGTGGCCGGAACTGGACGCGCGCCATGGAAAACTGGGAAAAACCACCGACGAGCCACCGACGCGTACACGGACCCGTACACGGACCCAGAACGGGCGGCACGTGGACACGGGAAAAAGTACCCGACGCCCGTCGTGGACGGAACTGGGCGCGCGCCATGGAAAACTGGGCAAAACCACCGACGAGCCACCGACGCGTACACAGACCCGTACACGGACCCAGAACGGGCGGTACGTGGACACGGGAAAAAGTACCCGACGCCCGTCGTGGACGGAACTGGGCGCGCGCCATGGAAAACTGGGCAAAACCACCGACGAGCCACCGACGCGTACACAGACCCGTACACGGACCCAGAACGGGCGGTACTTGGACACGGGAAAAAGTGCCCGACGCCCGTCGTGGACGGAACTGGGCGCGCGCCATGGAAAACAGGCCAAAACCACCGACGAGCCACCGACGCGTACACGGACCCGGAACGGGCCGTACGGGGACGAGGGAAAAAAAGTGCCCGACGCCCGTCGTGGACGGAACTTGACGCGCACCATGGAAAACTGGGCAAAACCACCGACGAGCCACCGACGCGTACACGGACCCGTACACGGACCCAGACCGGGCGGCACGGGGACACGGGAAAAAACGTGCCCGACGCCCGTCGTGGACGGAACTGGACGCGCGCCATGGAAAACTGGGCAAAACCACCGACGAACCACCGACGCGTACACGGACCCGTACACGGACCTAGACCGGGCGGTACGTGGACACGTGAAAAAAGTGCCCGACGCCCGTCGTGGACGGAAGTGGACGCTTGCCATGTAAAACTGGGCAAAACCACCGACGAGCCATCGACGCGTACACGGACCCAAAATGGGCGGTACGTGGACACGGGAAAAAAGTGCCTGACGCCCGTCGTGGACGGAACTGGGCGCGCGCCATGGAAATCTGGGCAAAAGCACCGACGAGCCAACGACGCGTAGACGGACCCATACACGGACCCAGACTGGGCGGTACGGGGACACAGGAAAAAATGTGCCCGACGCCCGTCGTGGACGGAACTGGACGCGCGCCATGGAAAACTGGGCAAAACCACCGACGAACCACCGACGCGTACACGGACCCGTACACGGACCCAGACCGGGAGGTACGTGGACACGGGAAAAAAGTGCCCGACGCACGTCGTGGACGGACTGGACGCGCGCCATGGAAAACTTGGCAAAACCACCGATGAGCCATCGACGCGTACACGGACCCGTACACGGACCCGGAACGGGCCGTACGGGGACGCGGGAAAAAAAGTACCCGACGCCCGTCGTGGACGGAACTTGACGCGCACCATGGAAAACTGGGCAAAACCACCGACGAGCCACCGACGCGTACACGGACCCGTACACGGACCCAGACCGGGCGGTACGTGGACACGGGAAAAAGTGCCCGACGCCCGTCGTGGACGAAACTGGACGCGCGCCATGGAAAACAGGCCAAAACCACCGACGAGCCACCGACGCGTACATGGACCCGGAACGGGCCGTACGGGGACGCGGGAAAAAAAGTGCCCAACGCCCGTCGTGGACGGAACTTGACGCGCACCATGGAAAACAGGGCAAAACGACCGACGAGCCACCGACGCGTACACGGACCCGTACACGGACCCAGACCGGGCGGCACGGGGACACGGGAAAAAACGTGCCCGACGCCCGTCGTGGACGGAACTGGACGCGCGCCATGGAAAACTGGGCAAAACCACTGACGAGCCACCGACGCGTACACGGACCCGTACACGGACCCAGACCGGGCGGTACGTGGACAAGGGAAAAAAGTGCCCGACGCCCGTCGTGGCCGGAACTGGACGCGCGCCATGGAAAACTGGGAAAAACCACCGACGAGCCACCGACGCGTACACGGACCCGTACACGGACCCAGAACGGGCGGCACGTGGACACGGGAAAAAGTACCCGACGCCCGTCGTGGACGGAACTGGGCGCGCGCCATGGAAAACTGGGCAAAACCACCGACGAGCCACCGACGCGTACACAGACCCGTACACGGACCCAGAACGGGCGGTACGTGGACACGGGAAAAAGTACCCGACGCCCGTCGTGGACGGAACTGGGCGCGCGCCATGGAAAACTGGGCAAAACCACCGACGAGCCACCGACGCGTACACAGACCCGTACACGGACCCAGAACGGGCGGTACTTGGACACGGGAAAAAGTGCCCGACGCCCGTCGTGGACGGAACTGGGCGCGCGCCATGGAAAACAGGCCAAAACCACCGACGAGCCACCGACGCGTACACGGACCCGGAACGGGCCGTACGGGGACGAGGGAAAAAAAGTGCCCGACGCCCGTCGTGGACGGAACTTGACGCGCACCATGGAAAACTGGGCAAAACCACCGACGAGCCACCGACGCGTACACGGACCCGTACACGGACCCAGACCGGGCGGCACGGGGACACGGGAAAAAACGTGCCCGACGCCCGTCGTGGACGGAACTGGACGCGCGCCATGGAAAACTGGGCAAAACCACCGACGAACCACCGACGCGTACACGGACCCGTACACGGACCTAGACCGGGCGGTACGTGGACACGTGAAAAAAGTGCCCGACGCCCGTCGTGGACGGAAGTGGACGCTTGCCATGTAAAACTGGGCAAAACCACCGACGAGCCATCGACGCGTACACGGACCCAAAATGGGCGGTACGTGGACACGGGAAAAAAGTGCCTGACGCCCGTCGTGGACGGAACTGGGCGCGCGCCATGGAAATCTGGGCAAAAGCACCGACGAGCCAACGACGCGTAGACGGACCCATACACGGACCCAGACTGGGCGGTACGGGGACACAGGAAAAAATGTGCCCGACGCCCGTCGTGGACGGAACTGGACGCGCGCCATGGAAAACTGGGCAAAACCACCGACGAACCACCGACGCGTACACGGACCCGTACACGGACCCAGACCGGGAGGTACGTGGACACGGGAAAAAAGTGCCCGACGCCCGTCGTGGACGGAACTGGACGCGCGCCATGGAAAACTGGGCAAAACCACCGTCGAGCCACGGACCCGTACACGGACCCAGAACGGGCGGTACGTGGACACGGGAAAAAGTGCCCGACGCCCGTCGTGGACGGAACTGGACGCGCGCCATGGACAACTTGGCAAAACCACCGATGAGCCACCGACGCGTACACGGACCCGTACACGGACCAAGAACGGGCGGTACGTGGACACGGGAAAAAGTGCCCGACGCCCGTCGTGGACGGAACTGGACGCGCGTCATGGAAAACATGCCAAAACCACCGACGAGCCACCGACGCGTACACGGACCCATACACGGACCAAGAACGGGCGGTATGTGGACACGGGAAAAAAGTGCCCGACGCCCGTCGTGGACGGAACTGGACGTGCGTAATGGAAAACTGGGCAAAACCACCGACGAGCCACCGACGCGTACATGGACCCGTACACGGATCCAAACCGGGAGACACGTGGACACGGGAAAAAAGTGCCCGACGCCCGTAGTGCACGGAACTGGACGCGCGCCATGGAAAACTGGGCAAAACCACCGACGATCCACCGACACGTACACGGACCCAGAACGGGCGGCACGTGGACACGGGAAAAAGTGCCCGACGCCCATCGTGGACGGAACTGGGCGCGCGCCATGGTAAACAGGCCAAAACCACCGACGAGCCACCGACGCGTACACGGACCCGTACACGGACCCGGAACGGGCCGTACGGGGACGCGGGAAAAAAGTGCCCGACGCCCGTCGTGGACGGAACTTGACGCGCACCATGGAAAACTGGGCAAAACCACCGACGAGACACCGACGCGTACACGGACCCAGACCGGGCGGCACGGGGACACGGGAAAAAACGTGCCCGACGCCCATCGTGGACGGAACTGGACGCGCGCCATGGAAAACTGGGCAAAACCACCGACGAGCCACCGACGCATACACGGACCCGTACACGGACCCAGATCGGGCGGTACGTGGACACGGGAAAAAAGTGCCTGACGCCCGTCGTGGACGAAAGTGGACGCGCGCCATGTAAAAATGGGCAAAACTACCGACGAGCCATCGACGCGTACACGGACCCAGAACGGGCGGTACGTGGACACGGGAAAAAAGTGCCCGGCGCCCGTCGTGGACGGAACTGGGCGCGCGCCATGGAAATCTGGGCGAAACCACCGACGAGCCAACGACGCGTAGACGGACCCGTACACGGACCCAGACTGGGTGGTACGGGGACACGGTAAAAAATGTGCCCGACGCCCGTCGTGGACGGAACTGGACGCGCGCCATGGAAAACTGGGCAAAACCACCGACGAACCACCGACGCGTACACGGACCTGTACACGGACCCAGACTGGGCGGTATGTGGACACGGGAAAAAAGTGCCCGACGCCCGTCGTGGACGGAACTGGACGCGCTCCATGGAAAACTGGGCAAAACCACCGACGAGCCACCGACACGTACACGGACCCAGAACGGGCGGTACGTGGACACGGGAAAAAGTGCCCGACGCCCGTCGTGGACGGAACTGGACGCGCGCCATGGAAAACTTGGCAAAACCACCGATGAGCCACCGACGCGTACATGGACCCGTACACGGACCCAGAACGGGCGGTACGTGGAGACGGGAAAAAGTGCCCGACGCCCGTCGTGGACGGAACTGGACGCGCGCCATGGAAAGCAGGCCAAAACCACCGACGAGCCACCGACGCGTACACGGACCCATACACGGACCAAGAACGGGCGGTATGTGGACACGGGAAAAAAGTGCCCGACGCCCGTCGTGGACGGAACTGGACGTGCATAATGGAAAACTTGGCAAAACCACCGACGAGCCACCGACGCGTACACGGACCCAGAACGGGCAGTACGTGGACACGGGAAAAAAGTGCCCGATGCCCGTCGTGGACGGAACTGGACGCGTGCCATGGAAAACTGGGCAAAACCACCGACGAGCCACCGACGCGTACACGGACCCGTACACGGATCCAAACTGGGCGACACGTGGACACGGGAAAAAAGTGCCCGACGCCCGTAGTGGACGGAACTGGACGCGCGCCATGGAAAACTGGGCAAAACCACCGACGAGCCACCGACACGTACACGGACCCAGAACGGACGGCACGTCGACACGGGAAAAAGAGCCCGACGCCCGTAGTGCACGGAACTGGACGCGCGCCATGGAAAACTGGGCAAAACCACCGACGATCCACCGACGCGAACACGGACCTGTAAACGGACCCGGAACGGGCCGTACTGGGACGCGGGAAAAAAAGTGCCCGACGCCCGTCGTGGACGGAACTTGACGCGCACCATGGAAAACTGGGCAAAACAACCGACGAGCCACCGACGCGTACACGGACCCGTACACGGACCCAGACCGGGCGGCACGGGGACACGGGAAAAAACGTGCCCGGCGCCCGTCGTGGACGGAACTGGACGCGCGCCATGGAAAACTGGGCAAAACCACCGACGCGTACACAGACCCATACACGGACCCAGAACGGGCGGTACGTGGACACGGGAAAAAGTGCCCGACGCCCGTCGTGGACGGAACTGGGCGCGCGCCCGGGAAAACAGGCCAAAACCACCGACGAGCCACCGACGCGTACACGGACCCGTACACGGACCCGGAACGGGCCGTACGGGGACGCGGGAAAAAAAGTGCCCGACGCCCTTCGTGGACGGAACTTGACGCGCACCATGGAAAACTGGGCAAAACCACCGACGAGCCACCGACGCCTACACGGACCCGTACACGGACCCAGACCGAGCGGCACGGGGACACGGGAAAAAACGTGCCCGACGCCTGTCGTGGACGGAACTGGACGCGCGCCATGGAAAACTGGGCAAAACCACCGACGAGCCACCGACGCGTACACGGACCCGTACACGGACCCAGACCGGGCGGTACGTGGACACGGGAAAAAAGTGCCCGACGCGCGTCGTGGACGGAAGTGGACGCGCGCCATGTAAAACTGGGCAAAACCACCGACGAGCCATCGACGCGTACACGGACCCAAAACGGGCGGTACGGGGACACGGGAAAAAATGTGCCCGACGCCCGTCGTGGACGGAACTGGACGCGCGCCATGGAAAACTGGGCAAAACCACCGACGAACCACCGACGCGTACACGGACCCGTACACGGACCCAGACCGGGCGGTACGTGGACAAGGGAAAAAAGTGCCCGACGCCCGTCGTGGACGGAACTGGACGTGCTCCATGGAAAACTGGGCAAAACCACCGACGAGCCACCGACACGTACACGGACCCAGAACGGGCGGTACGTCGACACGGGAAAAAGTGCCCGACGCCCGTCGTGGACGGAACTGGACGCGCGCCATGGAAAACTTGGCAAAACCACCGATGAGCCACCGACGCGTACACGGACCCGTACACGGACCCAGAACGGGCGGTACGTGGACACGGGAAAAAGTGCCCGACGCCCGTCGTGGACGGAACTGGACGCGTGCCATGGAAAACAGGCCAAAACCACCGACGAGCCACCGACGCGTACGCGGACCCATACACGGACGAAGAACGGGCGGTACGTGGACACGAGAAAAAAGTGCCCGACGCCCGTCGTGGACGGAACTGGACGTGCGTAATGGAAAACTTGGCAAAACCACCGACGAGCCACCGACGCGTACACGGACCCAGAACGGGCAGTACGTGGACACGGGAAAAAGTGCCCGAAACCCGTCGTGGACGGAACTGGACGCGTGCCATGGAAAACTAGGCAAAACCACCGACGAGCCACCGACGCGTACACGGACCCGTACACGGATCCAAACCGGGCGACACGTGGACACGGGAAAAAAGTGCCCGACGCCCGTAGTGGACGGAACTGGACGCGCGCCATGGAAAACTGGGCAAAACCACCGACGAGCCACCGACACGTACACGGACCCAGAACGGGCGGCACGTGGACACGGGAAAAAGTGCCCGACGCACGTCGTGGACGGAACTGGGCGCGCGCCATGGTAAACAGGCCAAAACCACCGACGAGCCACCGACGCGGACACGGACCTGTAAACGGACCCGGAACGGGCCGTACGGGGACGCGGGAAAAAAAGTGCCCGACGCCCGTCGTGGACGGAACTTGACGCGCACCATGGAAAACTGGGCAAAACAACCGACGAGCCACCGACGCGTACACGGACCCGTACACGGACCCAGACCGGGCGGCACGGGGACACGGGAAAAAACGTGCCCGACGCCCGTCGTGGACGGAACTGGACGCGCGCCATGGAAAACTGGGCAAAACCACCGACGCGTACACGGACCCAGAACGGGCGGTACGTGGACACGGGAAAAAGTGCCCGACGCCCGTCGTGGACGGAACTGGGCGCGCGCCCTGGAAAACAGGCCAAAACCACCGACGAGCCACCGACGCGTACACGGACCCGTACACGGACCCGGAACGGGCCGTACGGGGACGCGGGAAAAAAAGTGCCCGACGCCCGTCGTGGACGGAACTTGACGCGCACCATGGAAAACTGGGCAAAACCACCGACGAGCCACCGACGCGTACACGGACCCAGACCGGGCGGCACGGGGACACGGGAAAAAACGTGCCCGACGCCCATCGTGGACGGAACTGGACGCGCGCCATGGAAAACTGGGCAAAACCACCGACGAGCCACCGACGCATACACGGACCCGTACACGGACCCAGATCGGGCGGTACGTGGACACGGGAAAAAAGTGCCCGACGCCCGTCGTGGACGAAAGTGGACGCGCGCCATGTAAAAATGGGCAAAACTACCGACGAGCCATCGACGCGTACACGGACCCAGAACGGGCGGTACGTGGACACGGGAAAAAAGTGCCCGGCGCCCGTCGTGGACGGAACTGGGCGCGCGCCATGGAAATCTGGGCGAAACCACCGACGAGCCAACGACGCGTAGACGGACCCGTACACGGACCCAGACTGGGTGGTACGGGGACACGGTAAAAAATGTGCCCGACGCCCGTCGTGGACGGAACTGGACGCGCGCCATGGAAAACTGGGCAAAACCACCGACGAACCACCGACGCGTACACGGACCTGTACACGGACCCAGACTGGGCGGTACGTGGACACGGGAAAAAAGTGCCCGACGCCCGTCGTGGACGGAACTGGACGCGCTCCATGGAAAACTGGGCAAAACCACCGACGAGCCACCGACACGTACACGGACCCAGAACGGGCGGTACGTGGACACGGGAAAAAGTGCCCGACGCCCGTCGTGGACGGAACTGGACGCGCGCCATGGAAAACTTGGCAAAACCACCGATGAGCCACCGACGCGTACATGGACCCGTACACGGACCCAGAACGGGCGGTACGTGGAGACGGGAAAAAGTGCCCGACGCCCGTCGTGGACGGAACTGGACGCGCGCCATGGAAAGCAGGCCAAAACCACCGACGAGCCACCGACGCGTACACGGACCCATACACGGACCAAGAACGGGCGGTATGTGGACACGGGAAAAAAGTGCCCGACGCCCGTCGTGGACGGAACTGGACGTGCATAATGGAAAACTTGGCAAAACCACCGACGAGCCACCGACGCGTACACGGACCCAGAACGGGCAGTACGTGGACACGGGAAAAAAGTGCCCGATGCCCGTCGTGGACGGAACTGGACGCGTGCCATGGAAAACTGGGCAAAACCACCGACGAGCCACCGACGCGTACACGGACCCGTACACGGATCCAAACTGGGCGACACGTGGACACGGGAAAAAAGTGCCCGACGCCCGTAGTGGACGGAACTGGACGCGCGCCATGGAAAACTGGGCAAAACCACCGACGAGCCACCGACACGTACACGGACCCAGAACGGACGGCACGTCGACACGGGAAAAAGAGCCCGACGCCCGTAGTGCACGGAACTGGACGCGCGCCATGGAAAACTGGGCAAAACCACCGACGATCCACCGACGCGAACACGGACCTGTAAACGGACCCGGAACGGGCCGTACTGGGACGCGGGAAAAAAAGTGCCCGACGCCCGTCGTGGACGGAACTTGACGCGCACCATGGAAAACTGGGCAAAACAACCGACGAGCCACCGACGCGTACACGGACCCGTACACGGACCCAGACCGGGCGGCACGGGGACACGGGAAAAAACGTGCCCGGCGCCCGTCGTGGACGGAACTGGACGCGCGCCATGGAAAACTGGGCAAAACCACCGACGCGTACACAGACCCATACACGGACCCAGAACGGGCGGTACGTGGACACGGGAAAAAGTGCCCGACGCCCGTCGTGGACGGAACTGGGCGCGCGCCCGGGAAAACAGGCCAAAACCACCGACGAGCCACCGACGCGTACACGGACCCGTACACGGACCCGGAACGGGCCGTACGGGGACGCGGGAAAAAAAGTGCCCGACGCCCTTCGTGGACGGAACTTGACGCGCACCATGGAAAACTGGGCAAAACCACCGACGAGCCACCGACGCCTACACGGACCCGTACACGGACCCAGACCGAGCGGCACGGGGACACGGGAAAAAACGTGCCCGACGCCTGTCGTGGACGGAACTGGACGCGCGCCATGGAAAACTGGGCAAAACCACCGACGAGCCACCGACGCGTACACGGACCCGTACACGGACCCAGACCGGGCGGTACGTGGACACGGGAAAAAAGTGCCCGACGCGCGTCGTGGACGGAAGTGGACGCGCGCCATGTAAAACTGGGCAAAACCACCGACGAGCCATCGACGCGTACACGGACCCAAAACGGGCGGTACGGGGACACGGGAAAAAATGTGCCCGACGCCCGTCGTGGACGGAACTGGACGCGCGCCATGGAAAACTGGGCAAAACCACCGACGAACCACCGACGCGTACACGGACCCGTACACGGACCCAGACCGGGCGGTACGTGGACAAGGGAAAAAAGTGCCCGACGCCCGTCGTGGACGGAACTGGACGTGCTCCATGGAAAACTGGGCAAAACCACCGACGAGCCACCGACACGTACACGGACCCAGAACGGGCGGTACGTCGACACGGGAAAAAGTGCCCGACGCCCGTCGTGGACGGAACTGGACGCGCGCCATGGAAAACTTGGCAAAACCACCGATGAGCCACCGACGCGTACACGGACCCGTACACGGACCCAGAACGGGCGGTACGTGGACACGGGAAAAAGTGCCCGACGCCCGTCGTGGACGGAACTGGACGCGTGCCATGGAAAACAGGCCAAAACCACCGACGAGCCACCGACGCGTACGCGGACCCATACACGGACGAAGAACGGGCGGTACGTGGACACGAGAAAAAAGTGCCCGACGCCCGTCGTGGACGGAACTGGACGTGCGTAATGGAAAACTTGGCAAAACCACCGACGAGCCACCGACGCGTACACGGACCCAGAACGGGCAGTACGTGGACACGGGAAAAAGTGCCCGAAACCCGTCGTGGACGGAACTGGACGCGTGCCATGGAAAACTAGGCAAAACCACCGACGAGCCACCGACGCGTACACGGACCCGTACACGGATCCAAACCGGGCGACACGTGGACACGGGAAAAAAGTGCCCGACGCCCGTAGTGGACGGAACTGGACGCGCGCCATGGAAAACTGGGCAAAACCACCGACGAGCCACCGACACGTACACGGACCCAGAACGGGCGGCACGTGGACACGGGAAAAAGTGCCCGACGCACGTCGTGGACGGAACTGGGCGCGCGCCATGGTAAACAGGCCAAAACCACCGACGAGCCACCGACGCGGACACGGACCTGTAAACGGACCCGGAACGGGCCGTACGGGGACGCGGGAAAAAAAGTGCCCGACGCCCGTCGTGGACGGAACTTGACGCGCACCATGGAAAACTGGGCAAAACAACCGACGAGCCACCGACGCGTACACGGACCCGTACACGGACCCAGACCGGGCGGCACGGGGACACGGGAAAAAACGTGCCCGACGCCCGTCGTGGACGGAACTGGACGCGCGCCATGGAAAACTGGGCAAAACCACCGACGCGTACACGGACCCAGAACGGGCGGTACGTGGACACGGGAAAAAGTGCCCGACGCCCGTCGTGGACGGAACTGGGCGCGCGCCCTGGAAAACAGGCCAAAACCACCGACGAGCCACCGACGCGTACACGGACCCGTACACGGACCCGGAACGGGCCGTACGGGGACGCGGGAAAAAAAGTGCCCGACGCCCGTCGTGGACGGAACTTGACGCGCACCATGGAAAACTGGGCAAAACCACCGACGAGCCACCGACGCCTACACGGACCCATACACGGACCCAGACCGAGCGGCACGGGGACACGGGAAAAACGTGCCCGACGCCTGTCGTGGACGGATCTGGACGCGCGCCATGGAAAACTGGGCAAAACCACCGACGAGCCACCGACGCGTACACGGACCCGTACACGGACCCAGACCGGGCGGTACGTGGACACGGGAAAAAAGTGCCCGACGCGCGTCGTGGACGGAAGTGGACGCGCGCCATGTAAAACTGGGAAAAACCACCGACGAGCCATCGACGCGTACACGGACCCAAAACGGGCGGTACGGGGACACGGGAAAAAATGTGCCCGACGCCCGTCGTGGACGGAACTGGACGCGCGCCATGGAAAACTGGGCAAAACCACCGACGAACCACCGACGCGTACACGGACCCGTACACGGACCCAGACCGGGCGGTACGTGGACAAGGGAAAAAAGTGCCCGACGCCCGTCGTGGACGGAACTGGACGCGCTCCATGGAAAACTGGGCAAAACCACCGACGAGCCACCGACACGTACACTGACCCAGATCGGGCGGTACGTCGACACGGGAAAAAGTGCCCGACGCCCGTCGTGGACGGAACTGGACGCGCGCCATGGAAAACTTGGCAAAACCACCGATGAGCCACCGACGCGTACACGGACCCGTACACGGACCCAGAACGGGCGGTACGTGGACACGGGAAAAAGTGCCCGACGCCCGTCGTGGACGGAACTGGACGCGTGCCATGGAAAACAGGCCAAAACCACCGACGAGCCACCGACGCGTACACGGACCCATACACGGACCAAGAACGGGCGGTACGTGGACACGGGAAAAAAGTGCCCGACGCCCGTCGTGGACGGAACTGGACGTGCGTAATGGAAAACTTGGCAAAACCACCGACGAGCCCCCGACGCGTACACGGACCCAGAACGGGCAGTACATGGACACGGGAAAAAGTGCCCGAAACCCGTCGTAGACGGAACTGGACGCGTGCCATGGAAAACTAGGCAAAACCACCGACGAGCCACCGACGCGTACACGGACCCGTACACGGATCCAAACCGGGCGACACGTGGACACGGGAAAAAAGTGCCCGACGCCCGTAGTGGACGGAACTGGACGCGCGCCATGGAAAACTGGGCAAAACCACCGACGAGCCACCGACACGTACACGGACCCAGAACGGGCGGCACGTGGACACGGGAAAAAGTGCCCGACGCCCGTCGTGGACGGAACTGGGCGCGCGCCATGGTAAACAGGCCAAAACCACCGATGAGCCACCGACGCGTACACGGACCTGTAAACGGACCCGGAACGGGCCGTACGGGGACGCGGGAAAAAAAGTGCCCGACGCCCGTCGTGGACGGAACTTGACGCGCACCATGAAAAACTGGGCAAAACCACCGACGAGCCACCGACGCGTACACGGACCCGTACACGGACCCAGACCGGGCGGCACGGGGACACGGGAAAAAACGTGCCCGACGCCCGTCGTGGTCGGAACTGGACGCGCGCCATGGAAAACTGGGCAAAACCACCGACGCGTACACGGACCCGTACACGGACCCAGAACGGGCGGTACGTGGACACGGGAAAAAGTGCCCGACGCCCGTCGTGGACGGAACTGGGCGCGCGCCCTGGAAAACAGGCCAAAGCCACCGACGAGCCACCGACGCGTACACGGACCCGTACACGGACCCGGAATGGGCCGTACGGGGACGCGGGAAAAAAAGTGCCCGACGCCCGTCGTGGACGGAACTTGACGCGCACCATGGAAAACTGGGCAAAACCACCGACGAGCCACCGACGCCTACACGGACCCAGACCGAGCGGCACGGGGACACGGGAAAAAACGTGCCCAACGCCTGTCGTGGACGGAACTGGACGCGCGCCATGGAAAACTGGGCAAAACCACCGACGAGCCACCGACGCGTACACGGACCCGTACACGGACCCAGACCGGGCGGTACGTGGACACGGGAAAAAAGTGCCCGACGCCCGTCGTGGACGGAATTGGACGTGCGCCATGTAAAACTGGGCAAAACCACCGACGAGCCATCGACGCGTACACGGACCCAAAACGGGCGGTACGGGGACACGGGAAAAAATGTGCCCGACGCCCGTCGTGGACGGAACTGGACGCGCGCCATGGAAAACTGGGCAAAACCACCGACGAACCACCGACGCGTACACGGACCCGTACACGGACCCAGACCGGGCGGTACGTGGACACGGGGAAAAAGTGCCCGACGCCCGTCGTGGACGGAACTGGACGCGCTCCATGGAAAACTGGGCAAAACCACCGACGAGCCACCGACCCGTACACGGACCCAGAACGGGCGGTACGTCGACACGGGAAAAAGTGCCCGACGCCCGTCGTGGACGGAACTGGACGCGTGCCATGGAAAACAGGCCAAAACCACCGACGAGCCACCGACGCGTACACGGACCCATACACGGACCAAGAACGGGCGGTACGTGGACACGGGAAAAAAGTGCCCGACGCCCGTCGTGGACGGAACTGGACGTGCGTAATGGAAAACTTGGCGAAACCACCGACGAGCCACCGACGCGTACACGGACCCAGAACGGGCAGTACGTGGACACGGGAAAAAACGTGCCCGACGCCCGTCGTGGACGGAACTGGACGCGCGCCATGGAAAACTGGGCAAAACCAGCGACGCGTACACGGACCCGTACACGGACCCAGAACGGGCGGTACGTGGACACGGGAAAAAGTGCCCGACGCCCGTCGTGGACGGAACTGGGCGCGCGCCCTGGAAAACAGGGCAAAACCACCGACGAGCTACCGACGCGTACACGGACCCGTACACGGACCCGGAACGGGCCGTACGGGGACGCGGGAAAAAAAGTGCCCGACGCCCGTCGTGGACGGAACTTGACGCGCACCATGGAAAACTGGGCAAAACCACCGACGAGCCACCGACGCCTACACGGACCCATACACGGACCCAGACCGAGCGGCACGGGGACACGGGAAAAAACGTGCCCGACGCCTGTCGTGGACGGAACTGGCCGCGCGCCATGGAAAACTGGGCAAAACCACCGACGAGCCACCGACGCGTACACGGACCCGTACACGGACCCAGACCGGGCGGTACGTGGACACGGGAAAAAAGTGCCCGACGCGCGTCATGGACGGAAGTGGACGCGCGCCATGTAAAACTGGGCAAAACCATCGACGAGCCATCGACGCGTACACGGACCCAAAACGGGCGGTACGGGGACACGGGAAAAAATGTGCCCGACGCCCGTCGTGGACGGAACTGGACGCGTACACGGGCCCAGACCGGGCGGCACGGGGACACGGGAAAAAACGTGCCCGACGCCCGTCGTGGACGGAACTGGACGCGCGCCATGGAAAACTGGGCAAAACCACCGACGAACCACCGACGCGTACACGGACCCGTACACGGACCCAGACCGGGCGGTACGTGGACAAGGGAAAAAAGTGCCCGACACCCGTCGTGGACGGAACTGGACGCGCTCCATGGAAAACTGGGCAAAAACACCGACGAGCCACCGACACGTACACGGACCCAGAACGGGCGGTACGTCGACACGGGAAAAAGTGCCCGACGCCCGTCGTGGACGGAACTGGACGCGCGCCATGGAAAACTTGGCAAAACCACCGATGAGCCACCGACGCGTACACGGACCCGTACACGGACCCAGAACGGGCGGTACGTGGACACGGGAAAAAGTGCCCGACGCCCGTCGTGGACGGAACTGGACGCGTGCCATGGAAAACAGGCCAAAACCACCGACGAGCCACCGACGCGTACACGGACCCATACACGGACCAAGAACGGGCGGTACGTGGACACGGGAAAAAAGTGCCCGACGCCCGTCGTGGACGGAACTGGACGTGCGTAATGGAAAACTTGGCAAAACCACCGACGAGCCACCGACGCGTACACGGACCCAGAACGGGCAGTACGTGGACACGGGAAGAAATGCCCGAAACCCGTCGTGGACGGAACTGGACGCGTGCCATGGAAAACTAGGCAAAACCACCGACGAGCCACCGACGCGTACACGGACCCGTACACGGATCCAAACCGGGCGACACGTGGACACGGGAAAAAAGTGCCCGACGCCCGTAGTGGACGGAACTGGACGCGCGCCATGGAAAACTGGGCAAAACCACCGACGAGCCACCGACACGTACACGGACCCAGAACGGGCGGCACGTGGACATGGGAAAAAGTGCCCGACGCCCGTCGTGGACGGAACTGGGCGCGCGCCATGGTAAACAGGCCAAAACCACCGACGAGCCACCGACGCGTACACGGACCTGTAAACGGACCCGGAACGGGCCGTACGGGGACGCGGGAAAAAAAGTGCCCGACGCCCGTCGTGGACGGAACTTGACGCGCACCATGGAAAACTGGGCAAAACAACCGACGAGCCACCTACGCGTACACGGACCCGTACACGGACCCAGACCGGGCGGCACGGGGACACGGGAAAAAACGTGCCCGACGCCCGTCGTGGACGGAACTGGACGCGCGCCATGGAAAACTGGGCAAAACCACCGACGCGTACACGGACCCGTACACGGACCCAGAACGGGCGGTACGTGGACACGGGAAAAAGTGCCCGACGCCCGTCGTGGACGGAACTGGGCGCGCGCCCTGGAAAACAGGCCAAAACCACCGACGAGCCACCGACGCGTACACGGACCCGGAACGGGCCGTACGGGGACGCGGGAAAAAAAGTGCCCGACGCCCGTCGTGGACGGAACTTGACGCGCACCATGGAAAACTGGGCAAAACCACCGACGAGCCACCGACGCCTACACGGACCCATACACGGACCCAGACCGAGCGGCACGGGGACACGGGAAAAAACATGCCCGACGCCTGTCGTGGACGGAACTGGACGCGCGCCATGGAAAACTGGGCAAAACCACCGACGAGCCACCGACGCGTACACGGACCCGTACACGGACCCAGACCGGGCGGTACGTGGACACGGGAAAAAAGTGCCCGACGCGCGTCGTGGACGGAAGTGGACGCGCGCCATGTAAAACTGGGCAAAACCACCGACGAGCCATCGACGCGTACACGGACCCAAAACGGGCGGTACGGGGACACGGGAAAAAATGTGCCCGACGCCCGTCGTGGACGGAACTGGACGCGCGCCATGGAAAACTGGGCAAAACCACCGACGAACCACCGACGCGTACACGGACCCGTACACGGACCCAGACCGGGCGGTACGTGGACAAGGGAAAAAACTGCCCGACGCCCGTCGTGGACGGAACTGGACGCGCTCCATGGAAAACTGGGCAAAACCACCGACGAGCCACCGACACGTACATGGACCCAGAACGGGCGGCACGTCGACACGGGAAAAAGTGCCCGACGCCCGTCGTGGACGGAACTGGACGCGCGCCATGGAAAATTTGGCAAAACCACCGATGAGCCACCGACGCGTACACGGACCCGTACACGGACCCAGAACGGGCGGTACGTGGACACGGGAAAAAGTGCCCGACGCCCGTCGTGGACGGAACTGGACGCGTGCCATGGAAAACAGGCCAAAACCACCGACGAGCCACCGACACGTACACGGACCCATACACGGACCAAGAACGGGCGGTACGTGGACACGGGAAAAAAGTGCCCGACGCCCGTCGTGGACGGAACTGGACGTGCGTAATGGAAAACTTGGCAAAACCACCGACGAGCCACCGACGCGTACACGGACCCAGAACGGGCAGTACGTGGACACGGGAAAAAGTGCCCGAAACCCGTCGTGGACGGAACTGGACGCGTGCCATGGAAAACTAGGCAAAACCACCGACGAGCCACCGACGCGTACACGGACCCGTACACGGATCCAAACCGGGCGACACGTGGACACGGGAAAAAAGTGCCCGACGCCCGTAGTGGACGGAACTGGACGCGCGCCATGGAAAACTGGGCAAAACCACCGACGAGCCACCGACACGTACACGGACCCAGAACGGGCGGCACGTGGACATGGGAAAAAGTGCCCGACGCCCGTCGTGGACGGAACTGGGCGCGCGCCATGGTAAACAGGCCAAAACCACCGACGAGCCACCGACGCGTACACGGACCTGTAAACGGACCCGGAACGGGCCGTACGGGGACGCGGGAAAAAAAGTGCCCGACGCCCGTCGTGGACGGAACTTGACGCGCACCATGGAAAACTGGGCAAAACAACCGACGAGCCACCTACGCGTACACGGACCCGTACACGGACCCAGACCGGGCGGCACGGGGACACGGGAAAAAACGTGCCCGACGCCCGTCGTGGACGGAACTGGACGCGCGCCATGGAAAACTGGGCAAAACCACCGACGCGTACACGGACCCGTACACGGACCCAGAACGGGCGGTACGTGGACACGGGAAAAAGTGCCCGACGCCCGTCGTGGACGGAACTGGGCGCGCGCCCTGGAAAACAGGCCAAAACCACCGACGAGCCACCGACGCGTACACGGACCCGGAACGGGCCGTACGGGGACGCGGGAAAAAAAGTGCCCGACGCCCGTCGTGGACGGAACTTGACGCGCACCATGGAAAACTGGGCAAAACCACCGACGAGCCACCGACGCCTACACGGACCCATACACGGACCCAGACCGAGCGGCACGGGGACACGGGAAAAAACATGCCCGACGCCTGTCGTGGACGGAACTGGACGCGCGCCATGGAAAACTGGGCAAAACCACCGACGAGCCACCGACGCGTACACGGACCCGTACACGGACCCAGACCGGGCGGTACGTGGACACGGGAAAAAAGTGCCCGACGCGCGTCGTGGACGGAAGTGGACGCGCGCCATGTAAAACTGGGCAAAACCACCGACGAGCCATCGACGCATACACGGACCCAAAACGGGCGGTACGGGGACACGGGAAAAAATGTGCCCGACGCCCGTCGTGGACGGAACTGGACGCGCGCCATGGAAAACTGGGCAAAACCACCGACGAACCACCGACGCGTACACGGACCCGTACACGGACCCAGACCGGGCGGTACGTGGACAAGGGAAAAAACTGCCCGACGCCCGTCGTGGACGGAACTGGACGCGCTCCATGGAAAACTGGGCAAAACCACCGACGAGCCACCGACACGTACATGGACCCAGAACGGGCGGCACGTCGACACGGGAAAAAGTGCCCGACGCCCGTCGTGGACGGAACTGGACGCGCGCCATGGAAAATTTGGCAAAACCACCGATGAGCCACCGACGCGTACACGGACCCGTACACGGACCCAGAACGGGCGGTACGTGGACACGGGAAAAAGTGCCCGACGCCCGTCGTGGACGGAACTGGACGCGTGCCATGGAAAACAGGCCAAAACCACCGACGAGCCACCGACACGTACACGGACCCATACACGGACCAAGAACGGGCGGTACGTGGACACGGGAAAAAAGTGCCCGACGCCCGTCGTGGACGGAACTGGACGTGCGTAATGGAAAACTTGGCAAAACCACCGACGAGCCACCGACGCGTACACGGACCCGTACACGGACCCAGACCGGGCGGTACGTGGACACGGGAAAAAAGTGCCCGACGCGCGTCGTGGACGGAAGTGGACGCGCGCCATGTAAAACTGGGCAAAACCACCGACGAGCCATCGACGCGTACACGGACCCAAAACGGGCGGTACGGGGACACGGGAAAAAATGTGCCCGACGCCCGTCGTGGACGGAACTGGACGCGCGCCATGGAAAACTGGGCAAAACCACCGACGAACCACCGACGCGTACACGGACCCGTACACGGACCCAGACCGGGCGGTACGTGGACAAGGGAAAAAACTGCCCGACGCCCGTCGTGGACGGAACTGGACGCGCTCCATGGAAAACTGGGCAAAACCACCGACGAGCCACCGACACGTACATGGACCCAGAACGGGCGGCACGTCGACACGGGAAAAAGTGCCCGACGCCCGTCGTGGACGGAACTGGACGCGCGCCATGGAAAATTTGGCAAAACCACCGATGAGCCACCGACGCGTACACGGACCCGTACACGGACCCAGAACGGGCGGTACGTGGACACGGGAAAAAGTGCCCGACGCCCGTCGTGGACGGAACTGGACGCGTGCCATGGAAAACAGGCCAAAACCACCGACGAGCCACCGACACGTACACGGACCCATACACGGACCAAGAACGGGCGGTACGTGGACACGGGAAAAAAGTGCCCGACGCCCGTCGTGGACGGAACTGGACGTGCGTAATGGAAAACTTGGCAAAACCACCGACGAGCCACCGACGCGTACACGGACCCAGAACGGGCAGTACGTGGACACGGGAAAAAGTGCCCGAAACCCGTCGTGGACGGAACTGGACGCGTGCCATGGAAAACTAGGCAAAACCACCGACGAGCCACCGACGCGTACACGGACCCGTACACGGATCCAAACCGGGCGACACGTGGACACGGGAAAAAAGTGCCCGACGCCCGTAGTGGACGGAACTGGACGCGCGCCATGGAAAACTGGGCAAAACCACCGACGAGCCACCGACACGTACACGGACCCAGAACGGGCGGCACGTGGACATGGGAAAAAGTGCCCGACGCCCGTCGTGGACGGAACTGGGCGCGCGCCATGGTAAACAGGCCAAAACCACCGACGAGCCACCGACGCGTACACGGACCTGTAAACGGACCCGGAACGGGCCGTACGGGGACGCGGGAAAAAAAGTGCCCGACGCCCGTCGTGGACGGAACTTGACGCGCACCATGGAAAACTGGGCAAAACAACCGACGAGCCACCTACGCGTACACGGACCCGTACACGGACCCAGACCGGGCGGCACGGGGACACGGGAAAAAACGTGCCCGACGCCCGTCGTGGACGGAACTGGACGCGCGCCATGGAAAACTGGGCAAAACCACCGACGCGTACACGGACCCGTACACGGACCCAGAACGGGCGGTACGTGGACACGGGAAAAAGTGCCCGACGCCCGTCGTGGACGGAACTGGGCGCGCGCCCTGGAAAACAGGCCAAAACCACCGACGAGCCACCGACGCGTACACGGACCCGGAACGGGCCGTACGGGGACGCGGGAAAAAAAGTGCCCGACGCCCGTCGTGGACGGAACTTGACGCGCACCATGGAAAACTGGGCAAAACCACCGACGAGCCACCGACGCCTACACGGACCCATACACGGACCCAGACCGAGCGGCACGGGGACACGGGAAAAAACATGCCCGACGCCTGTCGTGGACGGAACTGGACGCGCGCCATGGAAAACTGGGCAAAACCACCGACGAGCCACCGACGCGTACACGGACCCGTACACGGACCCAGACCGGGCGGTACGTGGACACGGGAAAAAAGTGCCCGACGCGCGTCGTGGACGGAAGTGGACGCGCGCCATGTAAAACTGGGCAAAACCACCGACGAGCCATCGACGCGTACACGGACCCAAAACGGGCGGTACGGGGACACGGGAAAAAATGTGCCCGACGCCCGTCGTGGACGGAACTGGACGCGCGCCATGGAAAACTGGGCAAAACCACCGACGAACCACCGACGCGTACACGGACCCGTACACGGACCCAGACCGGGCGGTACGTGGACAAGGGAAAAAACTGCCCGACGCCCGTCGTGGACGGAACTGGACGCGCTCCATGGAAAACTGGGCAAAACCACCGACGAGCCACCGACACGTACATGGACCCAGAACGGGCGGCACGTCGACACGGGAAAAAGTGCCCGACGCCCGTCGTGGACGGAACTGGACGCGCGCCATGGAAAATTTGGCAAAACCACCGATGAGCCACCGACGCGTACACGGACCCGTACACGGACCCAGAACGGGCGGTACGTGGACACGGGAAAAAGTGCCCGACGCCCGTCGTGGACGGAACTGGACGCGTGCCATGGAAAACAGGCCAAAACCACCGACGAGCCACCGACACGTACACGGACCCATACACGGACCAAGAACGGGCGGTACGTGGACACGGGAAAAAAGTGCCCGACGCCCGTCGTGGACGGAACTGGACGTGCGTAATGGAAAACTTGGCAAAACCAACGACGAGCCACCGACGCGTACACGGACCCAGAACGGGCAGTACGTCGACACGGGAAAAAGTGCCCGAAACCCGTCGTGGACGGAACTGGACGCGTGCCATGGAAAACTAGGCAAAACCACCGACGAGCCACCGACGCGTACACGGACCCGTACACGGATCCAAACCGGGCGACACGTGGACACGGGAAAAAAGTGCCCGACGCCCGTAGTGGACGGAACTGGACGCGCGCCATGGAAAACTGGGCAAAACCACCGACGAGCCACCGACACGTACACGGACCCAGAACGGGCGGCACGTGGACACGGGAAAAAGTGCCCGACGCCCGTCGTGGACGGAACTGGGCGCGCGCCATGGTAAACAGGCCAAAACCACCGATGAGCCACCGACGCGTACACGGACCTGTAAACGGACCCGGAATGGGCCGTACGGGGACGCGGGAAAAAAAGTGCCCGACGCCCGTCGTGGACGGAACTTGACGCGCACCATGGAAAACTGGGCAAAACCACCGACGAGCCACCGACGCTTACACGGACCCGTACACGGACACAGACCGGGCGGCACGGGGACACGGGAAAAAACGTGCCCGACGCCCGTCGTGGACGGAACTGGACGCGCGCCATGGAAAACTGGGCAAAACCACCGACGCGTACACGGACCCGTACACGGACCCAGAACGGGCGGTACGTGGACACGGGAAAAAGTGCCCGACGCCCGTCGTGGACGGAACTGGGCGCGCGCCCTGGAAAACAGGCCAAAACCACCGACGAGCCACCGACGCGTACACGGACCCGTACACGGACCCGGAACGGGCCGTACGGGGACGCGGGAAAAAAAGTGCCCGACGCCCGTCGTGGACGGAACTTGACGCGCACAATGGAAAACTGGGCAAAACCACCGACGAGCCACCGACGCGTACACGGACCCGTACACGGACCCAGACCGGGCGGTACGTGGACACGGGAAAAAAGTGCCCGACGCCCGTCGTGGACGGAAGTGGACGCGCGCCATGTAAAACTGGGCAAAACCACCGACGAGCCATCGACGCGTACACGGACCCAAAACGGGCGGTACGGGGACACGGGAAAAAATGTGTCCGACGCCCGTCGTGGATGGAACTGGACACGCGCCATGGAAAACTGGGCAAAACCACCGACGAACCACCGACGCGTACACGGACCCGTACACGGACCCAGACCGGGCGGTACGTGGACACGGGAAAAAAGTGCCCGACGCCCGTCGTGGACGGAACTGGACGCGCTCCATGGAAAACTGGGCAAGACCACCGACGAGCCACCGACACGTACACGGACCCAGAACGGGCGGTACGTCGACACGGGAAAAAGTGCCCGACGCCCGTCGTGGACGGAACTGGACGCGCGCCATGGAAAACTTGGCAAAACCACCGATGAGCCACCGACGCGTACACGGACCCGTACACGGACCCAGAACGGGCGGTACGTGGACACGAGAAAAAGTGCCCGACGCCCGTCGTGGACGGAACTGGACGCGTGCCATGGAAAACAGGCCAAAACCACCGACGAGCCACCGACGCGTACACGGACCCATACACGGACCAAGAACGGGCGGTACGTGGACACGGGAAAAAAGTGCCCGACGCCCGTCGTGGACGGAACTGGACATGCGTAATGGAAAACTTGGCAAAACCACCGACGAGCCACCGACGCGTACACGGACCCAGAACGGGCAGTACGTGGACACGGGAAAAAACGTGCCCGACGCCCGTCGTGGACGGAACTGAACGCGCGCCATGGAAAACTGGGCAAAACCACCGACGCGTACACGGACCCGTACACGGACCCAGAACGGGCGGTACGTGGACACGGGAAAAAGTACCCGACGCCCGTCGTGGACGGAACTTGACGCGCACCATGGAAAACTGGGCAAAACCACCGACGAGCCACCGACGCGTACACGGACCCGTACACGGACCCAGACCGGGCGGTACGTGGACACGGGAAAAAGTGCCCGACGCCCGTCGTGGACGGAACTGGACGCGCGCCATGGAAAACAGGCCAAAACCACCGACGAGCCACCGACGCGTACATGGACCCGGAACGGGCCGTACGGGGACGCGGGAAAAAAAGTGCCCAACGCCCGTCGTGGACGGAACTTGACGCGCACCATGGAAAACAGGGCAAAACGACCGACGAGCCACCGACGCGTACACGGACCCGTACACGGACCCAGACCGGGCGGCACGGGGACACGGGAAAAAACGTGCCCGACGCCCGTCGTGGACGGAACTGGACGCGCGCCATGGAAAACTGGGCAAAACCACTGACGAGCCACCGACGCGTACACGGACCCAGACCGGGCGGTACGTGGACAAGGGAAAAAAGTGCCCGACGCCCGTCGTGGCCGGAACTGGACGCGCGCCATGGAAAACTGGGAAAAACCACCGACGAGCCACCGACGCGTACTCGGACCCGTACACGGACCCAGAACGGGCGGCACGTGGACACGGGAAAAAGTACCTGACGCCCGTCGTGGACGGAACTGGGCGCGCGCCATGGAAAACTGGGCAAAACCACCGACGAGCCACCGACGCGTACACAGACCCGTACACGGACCCAGAACGGGCGGTACTTGGACACGGGAAAAAGTGCCCGACGCCCGTCGTGGACGGAACTGGGCGCGCGCCATGGAAAACAGGCCAAAACCACCGACGAGCCACCGACGCGTACACGGACCCGGAACGGGCCGTACGGGGACGAGGGAAAAAAAGTGCCCGACGCCCGTCGTGGACGGAACTTGACGCGCACCATGGAAAACTGGGCAAAACCACCGACGAGCCACCGACGCGTACACGGACCCGTACACGGACCCAGACCGGGCGGCACGGGGACACGGGAAAAAACGTGCCCGACGCCCGTCGTGGACGGAAATGACGCGCGCCATGGAAAACTGGGCAAAACCACCGACGAACCACCGACGCGTACACGGACCCGTACACGGACCTAGACCGGGCGGTACGTGGACACGGGAAAAAAGTGCCCGACGCCCGTCGTGGACGGAAGTGGACGCTTGCCATGTAAAACTGGGCAAAACCACCGACGAGCCATCGACGCGTACATGGACCCAAAATGGGCGGTACGTGGACACGGGAAAAAAGTGCCTGACGCCCGTCGTGGACGGAACTGGGCGCGCGCCATGGAAATCTGGGCAAAAGCACCGACGAGCCAACGACGCGTAGACGGACCCATACACGGACCCAGACTGGGCGGTACGGGGACACAGGAAAAAATGTGCCCGACGCCCGTCGTGGACGGAACTGGACGCGCGCCATGGAAAACTGGGCAAAACCACCGACGAACCACCGACGCGTACACGGACCCGTACACGGACCCAGACCGGGAGGTACGTGGACACGGGAAAAAAGTGCCCGACGCCCGTCGTGGACGGAACTGGACGCGCGCCATGGAAAACTGGGCAAAACCACCGTCGAGCCACGGACCCGTACACGGACCCAGAACGGACGGTACGTGGACACGGGAAAAAGTGCCCGACGCCCGTCGTGGACGGAACTGGACGCGCGCCATGGACAACTTGGCAAAACCACCGATGAGCCACCGACGCGTACACGGACCCGTACACGGACCAAGAACGGGCGGTACGTGGACACGGGAAAAAGTGCCCGACGCCCGTCGTGGACGGAACTGGACGCGCGTCATGGAAAACATGCCAAAACCACCGACGCGTACACGGACCCATACACGGACCAAGAACGGGCGGTATGTGGACACGGGAAAAAAGTGCCCGACGCCCGTCGTGGACGGAACTGGACGTGCGTAATGGAAAACTGGGCAAAACCACCGACGAGCCACCGACGCGTACATGGACCCGTACACGGATCCAAACCGGGAGACACGTGGACACGGGAAAAAAGTGCCCGACGCCCGTAGTGCACGGAACTGGACGCGCGCCATGGAAAACTGGGCAAAACCACCGACGATCCACCGACACGTACACGGACCCAGAACGGGCGGCACGTGGACACGGGAAAAAGTGCCCGACGCCCATCGTGGACGGAACTGGGCGCGCGCCATGGTAAACAGGCCAAAACCACCGACGAGCCACCGACGCGTACACGGACCCGTACACGGACCCGGAACGGGCCGTACGGGGACGCGGGAAAAAAGTGCCCGACGCCCGTCGTGGACGGAACTTGACGCGCACCATGGAAAACTGGGCAAAACCACCGACGAGACACCGACGCGTACACGGACCCAGACCGGGCGGCATGGGGACACGGGAAAAAACGTGCCCGACGCCCATCGTGGACGGAACTGGACGCGCGCCATGGCTAACTGGGCAAAACCACCGACGAGCCACCGACGCATACACGGACCCGTACACGGACCCAGATCGGGCGGTACGTGGACACGGGAAAAAAGTGCCCGACGCCCGTCGTGGACGGAACTGGACGCGCGCCATGGAAAACTGGGCAAAACCACCGACGAACCACCGACGCGTACACGGACCTGTACACGGACCCAGACTGGGCGGTACGTGGACACGGGAAAAAAGTGCCCGACGCCCGTCGTGGACGGAACTGGACGCGCTCCATGGAAAACTGGGCAAAACCACCGACGAGCCACCGACACGTACACGGACCCAGAACGGGCGGTACGTGGACACGGGAAAAAGTGCCCGACGCCCGTCGTGGACGGAACTGGACGCGTGCCATGGAAAACAGGCCAAAACCACCGACGAGCCACCGACGCGTACACGGACCCATAC
This sequence comes from Elymus sibiricus, assembly GCA_039707655.1. Lineage (NCBI taxonomy): Eukaryota > Viridiplantae > Streptophyta > Magnoliopsida > Poales > Poaceae > Elymus > Elymus sibiricus. Next base: position 79,675,760 of record CM077664.1, read on the forward strand.
ACGGACCAAGAACGGGCGGTACGTGGACACGGGAAAAAAGTGCCCGACGCCCGTCGTGGACGGAACTGGACGTGCGTAATGGAAAACTGGGCAAAACCACCGACGAGCCACCGACACGTACACGGACCCAGAACGGGCGGTACGTGGACACGGGAAAAAGTGCCCGACGCCCGTCGTGGACGGAACTGGACGCGTGCCACGGAAAACAGGCCAAAACCACCGACGAGCCACCGACGCGTACACGGACCCATACACGGACCAAGAACGGGCGGTACGTGGACACGGGAAAAAATGTGCCCGACGCCCGTCGTGGACGGAACTGGACGCGGGCCATGGAAAACTGGGCAAAACCACCGACGAACCACCGACGCGTACACGGACCCGTACACGGACCCAGACCGGGCGGTACGTGGACAAGGGAAAAAACTGCCCGACGCCCGTCGTGGACGGAACTGGACGCGCCCCATGGAAAACTGGGCAAAACCACCGACGAGCCACCGACACGTACATGGACCCAGAACGGGCTGCACGTCGACACGGGAAAAAGTGCCCGACGCCCGTCGTGGACGGAACTGGACGCGCGCCATGGAAAACTTGGCAAAACCACCGATGAGCCACCGACGCGTACACGGACCCGTACACGGACCCAGAACGGGCGGTACGTGGATACGGGAAAAAGTGCCCGACGCCCGTCGTGGACGGAACTGGACGCGTGCCATGGAAAACAGGCCAAAACCACCGACGAGCCACCGACACGTACACGGACCCAGAACGGGCGGTACGTGGACAAGCGAAAAAAGTGCCCGACGCCCGTCGTGGACGGAACTGGGCGCGCACCATGGAAATCTGGGCAAAACCACCGACGAGCCAACGACGCGTAGACGGACCCGTACACGGACCCAGACCGGACGGTACGGGGACACGAGAAAAAACGTGCCCGACGCCCGTCGTGGACGGAACTGGACGCACGCCATGGAAAACTGGGCAAAACCACCGACGAACCACCGACGCGTACACGGACCCGTACACGGACCCAGACCGGGCGGTACGTGGACACGGGAAAAAAGTGCCCGACACCCGTCGTGGACGGAATTGGGCGCCCGCCATGCAAAACTGGGCAAAACCACCGACGAGCCACCGACGCGTACACGGACCCGTACACGGACCTAGAACGGGCGGTACGTGGACACGGGAAAAAGTGCCCGACGCCCGTCGTGGATGGAACTGGACGCGCGCCATGGAAAACTTGGCAAAACCACCGATGAGCCACCGACGCGTACACGGACCCGTACACGGACCCAGAACGGGCGGTACGTGGACACGGGAAAAAGTGCCCGACGCCCGTCGTGGACGGAACTGGACGCGTGCCATGGAAAACAGGCCAAAACCACCGACGAGCCACCGACGCGTACACGGACCCATACACGGACCAAGAACGGGCGGTACGTGGACACGGGAAAAAAGTGCCCGACGCCCGTCGTGGACGGAACTGGACGTGCGTAATGGAAAACTGGGCAAAACCACCGACGAGCCACCGACACGTACACGGACCCAGAACGGGCGGTACGTGGACACGGGAAAAAGTGCCGACGCCCGTCGTGGACGGAACTGGACGCGTGCCACGGAAAACAGGCCAAAACCACCGACGAGCCACCGACGCGTACACGGACCCATACACGGACCAAGAACGGGCGGTACGTGGACACGGGAAAAAATGTGCCCGACGCCCGTCGTGGACGGAACTGGACGCGCGCCATGGAAAACTGGGCAAAACCACCGACGAACCACCGACGCGTACACGGACCCGTACACGGACCCAGACCGGGCGGTACGTGGACAAGGGAAAAAACTGCCCGACGCCCGTCGTGGACGGAACTGGACGCGCTCCATGGAAAACTGGGCAAAACCACCGACGCGTACACGGACCCGTACACGGACCTAGAACGGGCGGTACGTGGACACGGGAAAAAGTGCCCGACGCCCGTCGTGGATGGAACTGGACGCGCTCCATGGAAAACTGGGCAAAACCACCGACGAGCCACCGACACGTACACGGACCCGTACACGGACCCAGAACGGGCGGTACGTGGACACGGGAAAAAAGTGCCCGACGCCCGTCGTGGACGGAAGTGGACGCGCGCCATGTAAAACTGGGCAAAACTACCGACGAGCCATCGACGCGTACACGGACCCAGAACGGGCGGTACGTGGACAAGGGAAAAAAGTGCCCGACGCCCGTCGTGGACGGAACTGGGCGCGCGCCATGGAAATCTGGGCAAAACCACCGACGAGCCAACAACGCGTAGACGGACCCGTACACGGACCCAGACCGGACGGTACAGGGACACGAGAAAAAATGTGCCCGACGCCCGTCGTGGACGGAACTGGACGCACGCCATGGAAAACTGGGCAAAACCACCGACGAACCACCGACGCGTACACGGACCCGTACACGGACCCAGACCGGGCGGTACGTGGACACGGGAAAAAAGTGCCCGACACCCGTCGTGGACGGAATTGGGCGCCCGCCATGCAAAACTGGGCAAAACCACCGACGAGCCACCGACGCGTACACGGACCCAGAACGGGCGGTACGTGGACACGGGAAAAAGTGCCCGACGCCCGTCGTGGACGGAACTGGACGCGCGCCATGGAAAACTTGGCAAAACCACCGATGAGCCACCGACGCATACACGGACCTGTACACGGACCCAGAACGGGCGGTACGTGGACACGGGAAAAAGTGCCCGACGCCCGTCGTGGACGGAACTGGACGCGCGCCATGGAAAACAGGCCAAAACCACCGACGAGCCACCGACGCGTACACGGACCCATACACGGACCAAGAACGGGCGGTACGTGGACACGGGAAAAAGTGCCCGACGCCCGTCGTGGACGGAACTGGACGAGCGTAATGGAAAACTTGGCAAAACCACCGACGAGCTACCGACGCGTACACGGACCCAGAACGGGCAGTACGTGGACACGGGAAAAAAGTGCCCGACGCCCGTCGTGGACGGAACTGGACGCGTGCCATGGAAAACTGGGCAAAACCACCGACGAGCCACCGACGCCTACACGGACCCGTACACGGACCCAGACCGGGCGGCACGGGGACATGGGAAAAAACGTGCCCGACGCCTGTCGTGGACGGAACTGGACGCGCGCCATGGAAAACTGGGCAAAACCGCCGACGAGCCACCGACGCGATCCACCGACACGTACACGGACCCAGAACGGGCGGCACGTGGACACGGGAAAAAGTGCCCGACGCCCGTCGTGGACGGAAGTGGACGCGCGCCATGTAAAACTGGGCAAAACCACCGACGAGCCATCGACGCGTACACGGACCCAAAACGGGCGGTACGGGGACACGGGAAAAAATGTGCCCGACGCCCGTCGTGGACGGAACTGGACGCACGCCATGGAAAACTGGGCAAAACCACCGACGAACCACCGACGCGTACACGGACCCGTACACGGACCCAGAACGGGCGGTACGTGGACACGGGAAAAAAGTGCCCGACGCCCGTCGTGGACAGAAGTGGACGCGCGCCATGGAAAACTGGGCAAAACCACCGACGAGCCACCGACGCGTACACGGACCCAGAACGGGCGGTACGTGGACAAGCGAAAAAAGTGCCCGACGCCCGTCGTGGACGGAACTGGGCGCGCACCATGGAAATCTGGGCAAAACCACCGACGAGCCAACGACGCGTAGACGGACCCGTACACGGACCCAGACCGGACGGTACGGGGACATGAGAAAAAACGTGCCCGACGCCCGTCGTGGACGGAACTGGACGCACGCCATGGAAAACTGGGCAAAACCACCGACGAACCACCGACGCGTACACGGACCCGTACACGGACCCAGACCGGGCGGTACGTGGACACGGGAAAAAAGTGCCCGACACCCGTCGTGGACGGAATTGGGCGCCCGCCATGCAAAACTGGGCAAAACCACCGACGAGCCACCGACGCGTACACGGACCCGTACACGGACCTAGAACGGGCGGTACGTGGACACGGGAAAAAGTGCCCGACGCCCGTAATGGATGGAACTGGACGCGCGCCATGGAAAACTTGGCAAAACCACCGATGAGCCACCGACGCGTACACGGACCCGTACACGGACCCAGAACGGGCGGTACGTGGACACGGGAAAAAGTGCCCGACGCCCGTCGTGGACGGAACTAGACGCGCGCCATGGAAAACTGGCCAAAACCACCGACGAGCCACCGACGCGTACACGGACCCATACATGGACCAAGAACGGGCGGTACGTGGACACGGGAAAAAAGTGCCCGACGCCCGTCGTGGACGGAACTGGACGTGCGTAATGGAAAACTTGGCAAAACCACCGACGAGCCACCGACGCGTACACGGACCCAGAACGGGCAGTACGTGGACACGGGAAAAAAGTGCCCGACGCCCGTCGTGGACGGAACTGGACGCGTGCCATGGAAAACTGGGCAAAACCACCGACGAGCCACCGACGCGTACACGGACCCGTACACGGATCCAAACCGGGCGACACATGGACACGGGAAAAAAGTGCCCAATGCCCGTAGTGGACGGAACTGGACGCGCGCCATGGAAAACTGGGCAAAACCACCGACGAGCCACCGACACGTACACGGACCCAGAACGGGCGGCACGTGGACACGGGAAAAAGTGCCCGACGCCCGTCGTGGACGGAACTGGGCGCGCGCCATGGTAAACAGGCCAAAACCACCGACGAGCCACCGACGCGTACACGGACCCGTACACGGACCCGGAACGGGCCGTACGGGGACGCGGGAAAAAAAGTGCCTGACGCCCGTCGTGGACGGAACTTGACGCGCACCATGGAAAACTGGGCAAAACCACCGACGAGCCACCGACGCGTACACGGACCCGTACACGGACCCAGACCGGGCGGCACGGGGACACGGGAAAAAACGTGCCCGACGCCCGTCGTGGACGGAACTGGACGCGCGCCATGGAAAACTGGGCAAAACCACCGACGAGCCACCGACGCGTACACGGACCCGTACACGGACCCAGATCGGGCGGTACGTGGACACGGGAAAAAAGTGCCCGACGCCCGTCGTGGACGGAAGTGGACGCGCGCCATGTAAAACTGGGCAAAACTACCGACGAGCCATCGACGCGAACACGGACCCAGAACGGGCGGTACGTGGACAAGGGAAAAAAGTGCCCGACGCCCGTCGTGGACGGAACTGGGCGCGCGCCATGGAAATCTGGGCAAAACCACCGACGAGCCAACAACGCGTAGACGGACCCGTACACGGACCCAGACCGGACGGTACAGGGACACGAGAAAAAACGTGCCCGACGCCCGTCGTGGACGGAACTGGACGCACGCCATGGAAAACTGGGCAAAACCACCGACGAACCACCGACGCGTACACGGACCCGTACACGGACCCAGACCGGGCGGTACGTGGACACTGGAAAAAAGTGCCCGACACCCGTCGTGGACGGAATTGGGCGCCCGCCATGCAAAACTGGGCAAAACCACCGACGAGCCACCGACGCGTACACGGACCCAGAACGGGCGGTACGTGGACACGGGAAAAAGTGCCCGACGCCCGTCGTGGACGGAACTGGACGCGCGCCATGGAAAACTTGGCAAAACCACCGATGAGCCACCGACGCATACACGGACCTGTACACGGACCCAGAACGGGCGGTACGTGGACACGGGAAAAAGTGCCCGACGCCCGTCGTGGACGGAACTGGACGCGCGCCATGGAAAACAGGCCAAAACCACCGACGAGCCACCGACGCGTACACGGACCCATACACGGACCAAGAACGGGCGGTACGTGGACACGGGAAAAAGTGCCCGACGCCCGTCGTGGACGGAACTGGACGAGCGTAATGGAAAACATGGCAAAACCACCGACGAGCTACCGACGCGTACACGGACCCAGAACGGGCAGTACGTGGACACGGGAAAAAAGTGCCCGACGCCCGTCGTGGACGGAACTGGACGCGTGCCATGGAAAACTGGGCAAAACCACCGACGAGCCACCGACGCGTACACGGACCCGTACACGGATCCAAACCGGGCGACACGTGGACACGGGAAAAAAGTGCCCGACGCCCGTAGTGGACGGAACTGGACGCGCGCCATGGAAAACTGGGCAAAACCACCGACGAGCCACCGACACGTACACGGACCCAGAACGGGCGGCACGTGGACACGGGAAAAAGTGCCCGACGCCCGTCGTGGACGGAACTGGGTGCGCGCCATGGTAAACAGGCCAAATCCACCGACGAGCCACCGACTGGTACACGGACCCGGAACGGGCCGTACGGGGACGCGGGAAAAAAAAGTGCCCGACGCCCGTCGTGGACGGAACTTGACGCGCACCATGGAAAACTGGGCAAAACCACCGACGAGCCACCGACGCGTACACGGACCCGTACACAGACCCAGACCGGGCGGCACGGGGACACGTGAAAAAACGTGCCCGACGCCCGTCGTGGACGGAACTGGACGCGCGCCATGGAAAACTGGGCAAAACCACCGACGAGCCACCGACGCGTACACGGACCCGTACACGGACCCAGATCGGGCGGTACGTGGACACGGGAAAAAAGTGCCCGACGCCCGTCGTGGACGGAAGTGGACGCGCGCCATGTAAAACTGGGCAAAACTACCGACGAGCCATCGACGCGTACATGGACCCAGAACGGGCGGTACGTGGACACGGGAAAAAAGTGCCCGACGCCCGTCGTGGACGGAACTGGGCGCGCGCCATGGAAATCTGGGCAAAACCACCGACGAGCCAACGACGCGTAGACGGACCCGTACACGGACCCAGACTGGGTGGTACGTGGACACGGGAAAAAAGTGCCCGACGCCTGTCATGGACGGAACTGGACGCGCTCCATGGAAAACTGGGCAAAACCACCGACGAGCCACCGACACGTACACGGACCCGTACACGGACCCAGAACGGGCGGTACGTGGACACGGGAAAAAGTGCCCGACGCCCGTCGTGGACGGAACTGGACGCGCGCCATGGAAAACTTGGCAAAACCACCGATGAGCCACCGACGCGTACACGGACCTTACACGGACCCAGAACGGGCGGTACGTGGACACGGGAAAAAGTGCCCGACGCCCGTCGTGGACGGAACTGGACGCGTGCCATGGAAAACTGGGCAAAACCACCGACGAGCCACCGACGCGTACACGGACCCGTACACGGATCCAAACCGGGCGACACGTGGACACGGGAAAAAAGTGCCCGACGCCCGTAGTGGACTGAACTGGACGCGCGCCATGGAAAACTGGGCAAAACCATCGACGAGCCACCGACACGTACACGGACCCAGAACGGGCGGCACGTGGACACGGGAAAAAGTGCCCGACGCCCGTCGTGGACGGAACTGGGTGCGCGCCATGGTAAACAGGCCAAATCCACCGACGAGCCACCGACGCGTACACGGACCCGGAACGGGCCGTACGGGGACGCGGGAAAAAAAGTGCCCGACGCCCGTCGTGGACGGAACTTGACGCGCACCATGGAAAACTGGGCAAAACCACCGACGAGCCACCGACGCGTACACGGACCCGTACACGGACCCAGATCGGGCGGTACGTGGACACGGGAAAAAAGTGCCCGACGCCCGTCGTGGACGGAAGTGGACGCGCGCCATGTAAAACTGGGCAAAACTACCGACGAGCCATCGACGCGTACATGGACCCAGAACGGGCGGTACGTGGACACGGGAAAAAAGTGCCCGACGCCCGTCGTGGACGGAACTGGGCGCGCGCCATGGAAATCTGGGCAAAACCACCGACGAGCCAACGACGCGTAGACGGACCCGTACACGGACCCAGACTGGGTGGTACGTGGACACGGGAAAAAAGTGCCCGACGCCTGTCATGGACGGAACTGGACGCGCTCCATGGAAAACTGGGCAAAACCACCGACGAGCCACCGACACGTACACGGACCCGTACACGGACCCAGAACGGGCGGTACGTGGACACGGGAAAAAGTGCCCGACGCCCGTCGTGGACGGAACTGGACGCGCGCCATGGAAAACTTGGCAAAACCACCGATGAGCCACCGACGCGTACACGGACCTGTACACGGACCCAGAACGGGCGGTACGTGGACACGGGAAAAAGTGCCCGACGCCCGTCGTGGACGGAAATGGACGCGTGCCATGGAAAACAGGCCAAAACCACCGACGAGCCACCGACGCGTACACGGACCCATACACGGACCAAGAACGGGCGGTACGTGGACACGGGAAAAAAGTGCCCGACGCCCGTCGTGGACGGAACTGGACGTGCGTAATGGAAAACTTGGCAAAACCACCGACAAGCCACCGACGCGTACACGGACCCAGAACGGGCAGTACGTGGACACGGGAAAAAAGTGCCCGACGCCCGTCGTGGACGGAACTGGACGCGTGCCATGGAAAACTGGGCAAAACCACCGACGAGCCACCGACGCGTACACGGACCCGTACACGGATCCAAACCGGGCGACACGTGGACACGGGAAAAAAGTGCCCGACGCCCGTAGTGGACGGAACTGGACGCGCGCCATGGAAACTGGGCAAAACCACCGACGAGCCACCGACACGTACACGGACCCAGAACGGGCGGCACGTGGACACGGGAAAAAGTGCCCGACGCCCGTCGTGGACGGAACTGGGCGCGCGCCATGGTAAACAGGCCAAAACCACCGACGAGGCACCGACGCGTACACGGACCCGTACACGGACCCGGAACGGGCCGTACGGGGACGCGGGAAAAAAAAGTGCCCGACGCCCGTCGTGGACGGAACTTGACGCGCACCATGGAAAACTGGGCAAAACCACCGACGAGCCACCGACGCGTACACGGACCCGTACATGGACCCAGACCGGGCGGCACGGGGACACGTGAAAAAACGTGCCCGGCGCCCGTCGTGGACGGAACTGGACGCGCGCCATGGAAAACTGGGCAAAACCACCGACGAGCCACCGACGCGTACACGGACCCGTACACGGACCCAGATCGGGCGGTACGTGGACACGGGAAAAAAGTGCCCGACGCCCGTCGTGGACGGAAGTGGACGCGCGCCATGTAAAACTGGGCAAAACTACCGACGAGCCATCGACGCGTACACGGACCCAGAACGGGCGGTACGTGGACACGGGAAAAAAGTGCCCGACGCCCGTCGTGGACGGAACTGGGCGCGCGCCATGGAAATCTGGGCAAAACCACCGACGAGCCAACGACGCGTAGACGGACCCGTACACGGACCCAGACTGGGTGGTACGTGGACACGGGAAAAAAGTGCACGACGCCCGTCGTGGACGGAACAGGACGCGCTCCATGGAAAACTAGGCAAAACCACCGACGAGCCACCGACACGTACACGGACCCGTACACGGACCCAGAACGGGCGGTACGTGGACACGGGAAAAAGTGCCCGACGCCCGTCGTGGACGGAACTGGACGCGCGCCATGGAAAACTTGGCAAAACCACCGACGAGCCACCGACGCGTACACGGACCCGTACACGGACCCAGAACGGGCGGTACGTGGACAAGGGAAAAAGTGCCCGACGCCCGTCGTGGACGGAACTGGACGCGTGCCATGGAAAACAGGCCAAAACCACCGACGAGCCACCGACGCGTACACGGACCCATACACGGACCAAGAACGGGCGGTACGTGGACACGGGAAAAAAGTGCCCGACGCCCGTCGTGGACGAAACTGGACGTGCGTAATGGAAAACTTGGCAAAACCACCGACGAGCCACCGACGCGTACACGGACCCAGAACGGGCAGTACGTGGACACGGGAAAAAATTGCCCGACGCCCGTCGTGGACGGAACTGGACGCTTGCCATGGAAAACTGGGCAAAACCACCGACGCGTACACGGACCCGTACACGGACCCAAACCGGGCGACACGTGGACACGGGAAAAAAGTGCCCGACGCCCGTAGAGGACGGAACTGGACGCGCGCCATGGAAAACTGGGCAAAACCACCGACGAGCCACCGACACGTACACGGACCCAGAACGGGCGGCGTCGGTGGCTCGTCGGTGGTTTTGCCCAGTTTTCCATGGCGCGCGTCCAGTTCCGTCCACGATAGGCGTCGGGCACTTTTTTCCCGTGTCCACGTGCCGCCCGGTCTGGGTCCGTGTACGCGTCGGTGGCTCGTCGGTGGTTTTGCCTAGTTTTCCATGGTGCGCGTCAAGTTCCGTCCACGACGGGCGTCGGGCACTTTTTTTCCAATGTCCCCGTACGGCCCGTTCTGGGTCCGTGTACGGGTCCATGTACGCGTCGGTGGTTTTGGCCTGTTTTCCATGGCGCGCGCCCAGTTCCGTCCACGACGGCCGTCGGGCACTTTTTTCCCGTGCCCACGGACCGCCCGTTCTGGGTCCGTGTACAGTTCCGTGTACGCGTCGGTGGCTCGTCGGTGGTTTTGCCCAGTTTTCCATGGCGCGTGTCCAGTTCCGTCCACGACGGGCGTCGGGCACTTTTTCCCGTGTCCACGTACCGCCAGGTCTGGGTTCCCAGTCTGGGTTCGTGTACGCGTCGGTGGCTCGTCGGTGGTTTTGCCCAGTTTTCCATGGCGCGCCTCCAGTTCCGTCCGTGACGGACGTCAGGCACTTTTTTCCCGTGTCCACGTATCGCCCGGTCTGGGTCCGTGTACGGGTCCGTGTACGCGTCGGTGGTTCGTCGGTGGTTTTGCCCAGTTTTCCATGGCGCGCGTCCAGTTCCGTCCACGACGGGCGTCGGGCACTTTTTTTTCCCGTGTCCCTGTACGGCCCGTTCAGGGTCCGTGTACGGGTCCGTGTACGCGTCGGTGGTTTTGGCCTGTTTTCCATGGCGCGCGTCCAGTTCCGTCCACGACGGGCGTCGGGCACTTTTTTCCCGTGTCCACGTACCGCCCGGTCTGGGTCCATGTACGGGTCCGTGTACGCGTCGGTGGTTTTGCCCAGTTTTCCATGGCGCGCGTCCAGTTCCGTCCACGACGGGCGTCGGGCACGTTTTTTCCCGTGTCCCCGTACAGCCCGGTCTGGGTCCGTGTACGGGTCCGTCTACGCGTCGTTGGCTCGTCGGTGGTTTTGCCCAGATTTCCATGCCGCGCGCCCAGTTCCGTCCACGACGGGCGTCGGGCACATTTTTCCCGTGTCGACGTACCGCGCGTTCTGGGTCCGTGTACGCGTCGATGGCTCATCGGTGGT
>CM077664.1:79694484-79711984 GCA_039707655.1 Elymus sibiricus
CGTCAGTTACGCCGAGGACAGCGAAGGTAGTGAAGATGACTCGGAAGAGAGCGAAAAAGTTGAAGTTGTATCTCCTCCACGGACTGAGGGACGTTCCAAGCGGCGTCAAGATCCTGCAATCGACCAAGGTCGGACCGTGGACTCGACTGTCAAGAGCTCGAAGCGCAATCAGACGCCGATGCCTGATCCGACTGAAAAGGTCGCCAAACAGCCCAAGGTTACTCCTGCCAAGCCCCGGAAGGCTCTTCCCAGGATAAAGGTTGTCGTGCCGATTGCTTCGACGTAAGTATTCTTGCTGCTTGCTTAACTTGTTGCTAAACTCCATATCTTTGCTGACCGAGTGAGACTTGAATGCCAGAGCTGCTACCTCGGCGACGTCATTGGAGCGGGCTGAGGAAGATGCAGAGAAGGATACGCCTGACGCAGCTACTTCCCGCCGAGGTATGACATATTGCCATTCGACATTTTTCTCAAACCATTCGACAGTCGTGTGAGATATCTGGTGACTGCAGAGCCAAGGAATGTCCTTCTGATCACTGATGACGGTGAAGATGAGCTTCAACGGAGTGTCGACCCTGCAGCCCCTTCTCCGACTGAACCTGTTTCAGCACCGGATCCGATGACCGTGGAGCTCGCCACTCCGCCTCAAGCGCCGGTCTCCCAAACGCCAGTCTCTCAAGCGACAACCCTTCTGGCCGTATCACCACTCCTTCCACAGTCTACCTTTCCTCTGTATCTCGTTCCAGAAGATCAGACTGGAGCTGCAAAGGAGGCGATGATTCAAACCGAGCACATGATGCGGCACACGAAGGAAGCGTACGAGGCCAGCAAGTCGGCTTACGACGCCAGCTCAGCGCTCCGGGCGAACGTCCGAGTAAGTGCGCTTGTAAGTTCGTTTTTGATTGCGTCGTTTTCCGTTTGTCTTGACTTGACTCTACACCCACTGAGTGTTTTCTGTCCGTCGATGTGTAATCACTTATCACACACTCGGCCAGGACAGACCTGGTCGAGTGGTAATTGTCTGTCACGCACTCGGCCAGGGCTGACCTGGTCGAGTGGTAATTGATCGTCACGCACACTGCCAGGGCTGGCCTGGTCGAGTGGTAATAGTTTGTCACGCACTCGGCCAGGGCTGACCTGGTCGAGTGGTAATAGTTTGTCACGCACTCGGCCAGGGCTGACCTGGTCGAGTGGTAATTGCTTGTCGTGCACTCGGCCAGGGCTGACCTGGTCGAGTGGTAATTGCTTGTCACGCACTCGACCAGGGCTGACCTGGTCGAGTGGACATCTTTCCAGTGGGGGCACGCTGAGTGCACCCACTGGGTGTAGTCCCCGAGACCACTGTCGAATGTCGGTGACATCGGCGGGGGGTCTTGTATGTATTTTGCTGTTCACCTGTCACTCGGACGGGCCGGACCTGGTCGAGTGATAGTAAGTCCAGTGGGGGCACGCTGAGTGCACCCACTGGGTGTAGTCCCCGAGACCGCCACCGGATGTTTGCATCGGCGGGGGTCTGAAAGAGACATTGTAGATTTTTTTTTGACTCGGACAGGTCAGGCCTGGTCGAGTGAGGTTGACTCCAGTGGGGGCACGCTGAGTGCACCCACTGGGTGTAGTCCCCGAGACTACTGTCGATCGTTTACGATCGGTAGTAGTCTTAAGAACTTGGACTCGGAGCCCAAATTTGTGTTTGAAGCACACTCTCCACTCGGCATGCCGAGCGAATATTTCTGTCGACTGAATTGTGTTTGTTGATGATCTCAGAAGTCTTGCCAACTCGGGACTAAATACGCTGACTTGGAGAAGGAGAAGAACGAGCTTCAACTGGACCTGGAAGTGGCCAAGAAGAACCTGGAGCGCGTGCAGGCTGACCTGAAGGCTTTGGGAGGTAAACTTCGTCGACTGAATGCACCATTACTTGTTTCTTTTATCTTTGAACCGAGTGACTTCACTCGAGCAGACGTGCGTGGTGAGAATCGTCGACTCCAAGCGCGACTCAACAATGCTGTTTCCTTAGATACCATGAAGAAAGCACTCGAAGACAAGGACAAATCACTCGCCGATGCTCAGAAGTCAGCGAGAGAGAAAACTGAAGCCGCAGAGAAGAAAATCGCCATAACCAGCAAGTTGGAAGAGGAGAACACCAAGCTCAAGCAGGAGCGTGCCGACTGGACCAAGAAGGTTGAGCAAGCAACCAAGAGAGCGAAGGGTCTGGAAAAGTATCTGGGGGACTTCGCGAAGAAGATGTACATTTTGCTTGAAGGTAACTTTCTCCAGTCGAGTGAATTCTATTAATTCCCAGAGAACAACAGCATGACCAATCTTTCCCTTCTTCGTGTAGAATTCTGCCAAGACTTTGACAAGGAGACTGAGAAGATTGAGCCTAACCTGGACCCCTCCAAGTCACCCGTCCAGGATGCCATAGCCATGAATATGTTTCGGCTTGAAGCTCGTCTCGTAGGTGTCCGGGGATATGTCACTCGACTGAAGGCCGCGGTGGAGAGAATCGACAAAGAATTGTGGCCAGAGGATTTTCTTCAGACTGACCTCGAGTCGATGATGACTCGCCTTGATGAGCTTCCCGGTCGAGTGCAGGCATGGAAGAAATCTGCTGCACGCTGCGGAGCTGACGTAGCACTCTCACTCGTCCGGGTCCATTGTAAGGAGGCTAAGTAGGACAGATTGAAGGCTCTTCAAGTGGCCAACACAAAGAAGCTTCAATTCCAGGACTTCATGGAGACCTTTATCGCAGCGGCCACTCGGATCGCCGATGGGATTGATCTGGACACTTTCGTCGAGCCCGCGAGTCCTACTGGAGCTTGAGAAAAACCTTGCTGGTAGTTGGAACTTTATTTTGCCTCGGTATGCCGAGTGACAGTGTAACCGCTTTAAAACTTCGTTCGGGCCTTAAGCCCGAGTACTTTCCATTTGCATGGGTAACTTTTATCCGTGTTGGATATTCTGGATTTATCTGAATCTTGCTTTCCAGTCCTTTGCTCGGTTGGTTTTGTTTGCTTTTCGAGTGAGACGAATATTCATCACTCGGTAGAATTTTGAACTTAGGCGAGGGCCGACCTGCAGCCAAGTCCCCGAGTGAGAGTATTGCTCGTCGCTTGAAAGATATTTTGATTTAGCCGAAATCAGGTTCGCGGCTAAGCCCCCGAGTGTGAGTATCACTCGACACTCGGCGGAATTTTCGACTTAGGCGAAATCTGGTTCACAGCTAAGCCCCCGAGTGAGAGGATTGCTCGTCACTCGGAGTATTTTTTAACTTAGGCGATTCGGGGTCGCAGCTAAGCCCCCGAGTGAGAGGATTGCTCGCCACTCGGAATGTTTTTTTTAACTTAGGCGATACGGGGTCGCAGCAAAGTCTTCGAGTGAGAGTATTTCTCTTCACTCGGAGTATTTTTTAACTAAGGCGATTCGGGGTCACAGCTAAGCCCCCGAGTGAGAGTATTGCTCGTCACTCGGAATGTTTTTTAACTTAGGCGATACGGGGTCACAGCTAAGTCCCCGAGTGAGAGTATTGCTCGTCACTCGGAATGTATTTTAACTTAGGCGATACGGGGTCGCAGCTAAGTCTTCGAGTGAGAGGATTGCTCATCACTCGGAATGTTTTTTAACTTAGGCGATACAGGGTCGCAGCTAAGCCCCCGAGTGAGAGGATTGCTCGTCACTCGGAATATTTTTTAACTTAAGCGATACAGGGTCGCAGCTAAGTCTTCGAGTGAGAGGATTGCTCATCACTCGGAATGTTTTTTAACTTAGGCGATACAGGGTCGCAGCTAAGCCCCCGAGTGAGAGGATTGCTCGTCACTCGGAATATTTTTGACTTTGGAATTGTGCGATCGGAATCGACAAAAAACTGCTGAAGTCATATTACTGATAAACAAAACTGTTTGGAGTACTCTTATTGCATCGGACAACTTAGTCTTCAGGTATAAAACCGTCGCAGTAAATCCGCATTCCAGGCCCGCGGCTCGTCAATGTTCTTCTTGAGGTTGAAAAGGTGGTAGGCTCCATTGTTCAGTACTTTGGTGACGACGAAAGGGCCTTCCCATGCGGGGGCGAGCTTATGAGGCCGCTGCTGATCCACTCGGAGTACAAGGTCACCTTCATGGAACGATCGACTCCTGACATGCCTTGCATGGAAGCGACGCAGATCTTGCTGATACACAGTCAACCGAATCAAAGCCATTTCTCGCTCTTCTTCAAGGAGATCCACAGCGTCCTGACGTGCTTGTTCAGCCTCAGCTTCTGAGTAAAGATCAACCCGAGGGGAATTGTGAAGGAGATCACTCGGCAAGACAGCCTCGGCTCCGTACACCATAAAGAAGGGAGTGCGATCAGTCGACCGATTTGGAGTCGTCCTCAGGCCCCACAGAACAGACGGTAATTCAGTAACCCAAGCTCCAGCTGCATGATCAAGTTCGCGCATGAGTCGAGGCTTCAATCCTTGAAGGATAAGGCCATTTGCCCGCTCTGCCTGACCGTTAGACTGAGGGTGCGCAACGGATGCGTAATCTACCCGAGTGCCTTGAGTGGAGCAAAAGTTTCTGAATTCTTCCGAGTCAAAGTTAGAACCATTGTCTGTGATGATACTGTGGGGAACTCCGTATCTGAATATTATCTCCTTCATGAATTTGATGGCTGTGCGTGAGTCCAGCTTCTTAATAGGTTTGGCCTCAATCCATTTGGTGAACTTGTCGACTGCAACCAATAGATGCGTGAAACCACTCTGGCCTGTCCGGAGAGGGCCGACCATATCTAATCCCCATACAGCGAACGGCCAGACGAGTGGAATAGTCTTCAAAGCAGACGCAGGCTTGTGTGACAAGTTCGCATAGAATTGGCATCCCTCACAGTGCTGGACAATCTCTTTGGCCATTTCATTGGCGCGCGGCCAGAAGAAACCAGCTCGGTACGCCTTGGCAACAATCGTCCGAGAGGACGCATGATGACCGCAAGTTCCCGAGTGGATTTCCTCCAGAATCAGTCGACCTTCTTCTGAAGAGATGCATCGCTGAGCCACGCCGGTTACGCTCTCTCTGTAGAGCTGTCCATTCATAACAGTGAATGCCTTGGATCTGCGGACAATCTGTCGAGCCTCAACCTCATCTTCCGGAAGTTCTCTTCTGAGTATGTACGCGATATAGGGCACCGTCCAATCGGGAGTAATCACCAGAATCTCGAAGACCAGATCTATGACTGCTGGGACATCAACTTCAGTCGGATTGGAGGTGCTTATAGGCTGCGGGGGCTCTTCGGTGAAGGGATCCTCCTGCATCGAAGGAGAGTGCAAATGTTCCAGAAACACGTTGCTGGGTACAGGTTTCCGAGTGGATCCGATTTTTGCTAACTCGTCAGCTGCCTGATTTTTCACTCGGGGAACATGGTGGAGTTCCAAACCCTCAAACTTCTTCTCCAGCTTCCTTACCGCATTGCAATATCCTGTCATGGCTGGGTTCCTGACATCCCACTCCTTCATCACCTGATTAACCACCAAATCCGAGTCACCGTATACCATCAGGCGACGGACGCCGAGTGAAATGGCCATACGTAACCCGTAGAGGAGTGCCTCGTACTCAGCTTCATTATTGGAGGAATCAAAGTGAATCTGGAGGACATAACATAGCTTATCACCCTTCGGAGATACCAGTACTACGCCCGCACCAGAACCATTCAGCATCTTTGAACCGTCAAAGAACATGGTCCAGTGCGCCGAGTGGATTTGGATCGGCTGCTGCTGTTCAATCCACTCGGCCATGAAATCAGCAAGTGCTTGAGATTTGATGGCTTTTTTTTGCTTCAAACTTGATATCGAAATAGAGGAGCTCAATGGCCCATTTGGCCACTCGACCAGTCGCGTCCCGATTGTTGAGGATCTCGCCCAATGGAGCGTCACTGACGACTGAAACTGAGTGATCTTGGAAGTAGTGCGCCACCTTCTTTGCTGATAGATATATGCCATAGACAAGCTTCTGGTAATGTGGGTATCTTTGCTTTGAAGGAGTCAACACTTCAGAGATGTAGTATACTGGGCGCTGGACCTTATAGGCTTTTCCTTCTTCTTCTCGCTCGACAGTGAGAACTGTACTGACGACTTGATTCGTGGCTGCAATATACAGGAGCAGGGGTTCTTTGCTGCGCGGAGCAGCAAGCACCGGCTGGGTGGAGAGTAGGGCTTTGAGCTCGCCAAACGCTGCTTCTGCCTCTGGAGTCCACTCGAACGTATCAGATTTCTTCATCAGTCGGTACAAAGGCAGTGCCTTCTCTCCGAGGCGAGAAATGAATCGACTCAGCGCCGCAAGGCAACCGGTGAGCTTCTGGACATTGTGAATACGCTCAGGGCGTTTCATTCGGACGATGGCACCGATCTTGTCAGGATTGACGTCGATCCCCCGTTCGGAAACGAGAAAACCGAGTAACTTTCCACCAGGAACTCCAAAAGTACACTTGGCTGGATTCAACTTGATATCATATCTCCTTAAGTTGGCGAATGTTTCTGCCAAGTCAATCAAGAGGTCGGAACCTTTGCGAGACTTGACAACAATATCGTCCATATAGGCCTCGACATTCCGACTGATCTGGTCGAGGAGACATTTCTGAATCATGCGCATGAAAGTAGCGCCAGCATTTTTCAGACCAAAGGGCATGGTGATGTAACAGAAATACCCGAAAGGTGTGATGAAGGCCGTCTTTATTTCATCCGGGCCAAACAGACGGATCTGATGGTAGCCAGAGTATGCATCGAGAAAAGATAAACGCTCGCACCCCGCTGTCGAGTCAACGATCTGATCGATGCGGGGGAGCGGGAAATGATCTTTCGGGCAGGCCCGATTGATATGTTTGAAGTCTATACACATGCGGAGCGACTTGTCTTTCTTGGGGACCATAACGACGGTGGCGAGCCACTCGGAGTGGTAAACCTCGCGTATGAACTTAGCCGCCAAGAGTCGAGCCACTTCCTCGCCGATTGCTTTCCGCTTCTCTGTAGCTGACCGACGCAAGTGCTCCTTTACAGGCTTGGCCTTGGGATCAACCCTCAGACGGTGCTCAGCCAGCTCCCTGGGTACACCCGGCATGTCAGAAGGTTTCCATGCAAAGATGTCCCAGTTCTCACGGAGGAACTGGATGAGCTCGGCTTCCTATTTGCTGTCGAGTGTTGCTGAAATGTTTGTCGGAGCAGCATTAGGATCCGTCGGGTGAACTTGCACTGATTTCACGTCTCCTGCCGACTGAAAAGCGGACTCAGTGGCGGGCTTCTTGGAACGCAACAGATCGGCGGGATCAGCATTCTTCTTGTACTCTTCCAACTCGACCACAGCCATTTGCTGGTCGGCAATCTTGGAGCCCTGCTGGAGGCACTCCTCAGCCCTCTGTCGATTCCCTATGACTGTGATCACACCCTTGGGCCCGGGCATCTTTAGCTTGAGGTACACGTAACATGGTCGGGCCATGAAACGTGCATAAGCCGGACGTCCAAGGATGGCGTGATACGCACTCTGAAAGTCCACAACTTCAAACGTCAGCTTTTCCTTGCGAAAATTCTTGTCGGTGCCGAACACCACATCCAATGCAATCTGACCGAGTGATTTAGCCTTCTTTCCAGGGATGACTCCGTGGAATTGCATATTGCTCTCACTGAGCCTGGACATCGGAATGCCCATCCCCTTAAGCGTATCCGCGTACAAAATGTTCAGGCCACTCCCTCCGTCCATGAGAACCTTGCGGAGTCGAGTGCCCCCCACCACCGGATCCACTACCAAAGCTTGCCGACCTGGGGTAGCGACATGAGCGGGGTGGTCCGACTGATCGAAGGTGATAGGAGTCTGAGACCACTTGAGGTACGTGGGGGTAACAGGAACGGCCATGTTGACCTCCCTGTTTATGACCTTCAGTTGACTCCTGCTTTCTATATCAGCAAAAATCATCAAAGTAGCATTAATCTGAGGGAAGTCATCTTTCTCTTCATCCTCTTCTTTCTCAGGATCTTTTCCACTCGACTGTCCTTTCTTGAACTGCTGGATCAGTAATCTGCACTGTCGAGTAGTGTGTTTCGCCAGTATCAAGTTCCCTTCTTCGTCCTTCTTCGTGTGAATGGCACACGGCATATCCAGGACGTCCGTCGACTGATTTTTTGACTTCTTTTGAGTAAACTGCCCCTTGGGCTTCCCTTTCCCTTTTCCTTGCGCCGTCAGAGCAGCTGCTTCTGCTTGAGCAGAACCATCAGCTTTACGCTTTTGCTTTCGACTGGAATTTCCGCCGCCAGCATTATTGTCGACTGCTTTTCCCTTGCCACTGCGGAGGCGATCCTCTTCTTCGCCGTTGGCGTACTTAGTGGCAATTTCCATCATCTTGCTAAGAGACATGTCTCCTGTTCGACCAAACTTCAAATAGAGCTCTCTGTATCTGACGCCGGCCTTGAAGGCGCAAACAGCTTGGTGCTCGGAAACACCTTCCACCGTGTATGAAGAATGGACCAACGCTGAACGTAATCCCTCAAAGTTTCATTCGGCTTCTGTACACAATGCTGCAACTCGGACAAACCAGCAGGACGCTTGCAGGTGCCCTCGAAAGTTTTGACGAACACTCGAGCAAGATCCTCCCAGCAATAGATGCTAGAGGGAGCCAACTGATTCAGCCATGCTCGGGCAGAACCATCCAACATCAGAGACAAGTGCTTCATAGCTACGTTGTCATTGCCTCCACCGATCTGTACAGCCACTCGGTAATCATCTAGCCAAGTTTCTGGCTTCGACTCACCAGTGAATTTGCTAACCCCAGCTGCCAACCTGAAGTTGGGGGGAATCTCTGCAGATCGAATGGCTCTGCAAAAACACTCTGGACCAGAAACAGTTGCACCGCTTCCACTCGGAAAACCTCTGTCATAACCATCTCTGTTATATCTGCCTCTGTCGACCCGGTTCTGTACGAGAACTGATCTCGCGTCAAACCCAGGGACCCGCTCATCACCGTACGGGTGCCTATGATCATAGCGCCGGGGCGTGTATGGACCACTCCGCGGAGGAGTGGGCGCTCGACGGTGGTCATCACGGTGATATCGAGGAACAAACTGATCTCGCCTCTGATCATTGAACCGCTCATCACGATAATCTCTGCCTCTGCGTCGCAGAGGTGACCCTGGACTGTGGGCCGATTGGACCGTGTCTGCCTTGACCGATCTGCTGTGTATCCTGTTGCGCGACTGAGAGACAGCAGAGTTCTGCTCTCGAGCCGCCCCAAGTAGAGCCCGGATCTGCTCAAGACCTCTGCCAGCCTCAGAATTGGACGGCTCGATAGAATCTGCAATCCTAGCCGCTGCCGCAACATTCTGGATCGGAGTACAGAATACCTGAAGGTCGTCGTCGACTGGTGGGAATAACTGACGCTGTCGAGTGCGCTCGTCGATTGCCTCTGCAACCCTTCGAGGCGCGTGCGCTCCGCCAAAGTGGCCAGACGCGCAGTCTCCAGCGCTTGGGCCTCTGCAGTCACGCCCACGATGGGGGTTTGGAGGATCTCCTCATCCTCACGCCGCTGCTCATTCGACGGGCCGCCACGCTTGCGGCCGCCACGGCTGTAGCCGGGCGGGCTCTGACGAGAACCCGCCATAAAAACTTCCGCCGCCGGATCACAGCTTTCACACTCGGAAGGGAGCTCGGATTGACCCGACGCCGAATCGAACACGCCGCGAAGTGACTCGGCGGGTTCGATAGCCGCAATCTGCGGAGTCGACGCCTGGCGTGCCGCCGCATGCCTCACCCATCGCTGGAGCCGCGAGCGACCGAATCGCTTGCGGCGACGCACAGCGGGGAGAGTGAACGACGCTGGAGCCGATATGTACTGGGTCGACGGCTGCCGAAGAAGAACGCCGCAGGAGCTTGCACGGAAGTGCGTCGCCCCGCGGATCGGGAGCGCCTCAACGTCGAGAGGGGCTTCCTGGAGCCACGCTGAGTCGTCGGCGACGAAGGTGAGCGCACCGAGACGGATCTCGCGGCCCAGGACCAAACTGCCGCCGGAAGACATGATGGATATGAAAAAATGCAACCTCGCCGGAAGTCGCTTAGACGCCTGCCCCACGGTGGGCGCCAACTGTCGTGGGAACGAACCTGACAGTAGAGATTAGGGGTACGTAAGGAGAGGGCAGAGTCCTAGCTACGGCGAGATTGTACACACGGATGTATGAGTTCAGGCCCCTCTCGTGGAGGTAACAGCCCTACGTCTCAGCGCCCGGAGGCTTCTCTTGTCGAGTGAAATATGTGTGTGTGTTACAGGGGGTGCGAACCCTTGTGCCAGAGGGGAGGGGTGGCTTATATAGAGTGCGCTGCCCCTCGTAAACGCCAGGCAACCAAGGGTTTGATCGTGGAGAGTAAAGGAGAGCGTTACTGGTAACGTATGCAATAAATGCTAATTATGGTGATGGCTCGACCGCCTGTCTGTTGCTCTTCTCAGAGTGACTTTAGACCTTCGGGCGTCGAGTGGAAAGAATCCCGTCGAGTGGAATGTATCTTGTCGAGTGGATGTAGAATCTTCCGAGTGAGATGAATGTCGAGTGGTTCGCGAGCTTTGCTCAATCCAGTCGGAATCTTCCTTGTAGTCTTGTAATCTTGCACATGGTGTCTTTAGGTAGGGTATGTGGGTAATGCTTAGGACCCTACCCTTAATATGTGTCCACATCACCCAGCGTCGGCCATCGTCTTGCGCTTCCACTTGCGTGGAAACTCAGAGGCAACAGCCGGGCTGGTTGTCGTTGTTGAGCGGCATAACTCATCCTCCTTGAGGATCGGCGCAGAGAGTCGCGTATCCTACCACGTAACTGTGGAGAGGTAGAGGCAACTCCTGTTTCGGTTGTTCTCAGTTCGGAGAGCTTTGGGTCGGGTCGAGGCAACCGAAAGGGCCACGACCCTTTATCGTGAGCAGCATCCGAGACCAACAGCGGGAGCGAGGTTGCCTTGATAGCAGCAGGCACGTTACGTGCCAGCGCCACGAGGCAACGCCGCAAGCGCTATTCGGCCGCAGCGGCACACCCAAAGGGCGTCCGCCGCGAGCCAACGATTATACGAAGCACCACTTCCCGTAGGTCGGGTACTAGCATGCAAGCACTCTTAATCCAGCGATTCGAAGCCACACGATTGACGAGACACGGCGCCGGTAGTCGGCCGCAGTACAACGGGGGATCTACTGGCAGACACGGGTCCAAAGCTGCTCATGCGCTTAGTAGCTAATTAGCGGTCAAGCCAACCAAGCCTCCGCCTGTGCAAAGCACGGGAGGATCACTTGCACGAAGGCGTCCTACAAGGCCAAATCACACGTGTGTCACACCCGCAACGATAATGTTACAGGAGCAACGATTTTCCGAAGGCGACTTTATTGGGACGTCGGTGCAAAGTTGTCCGGTCGGTCTTATCGTGCACGAAACATGCTACCTTCCTGTTTCCCGAGCCACATTCGGCTGTTGGGTCAGAATTTCACGTGAGACGTACAGGGGACCGGGACAGCGATGACGTTGCCCCCGGGGGGCAACGGTTTTCCGGAGGCGACATCCGAGGGACACCGTTGCGACTGTTTACCGTCGGTCGGACCATGTGCGAAACGGGCTACTTTCCTGTTTCCCGAGCCACGTTCGGCTGTTGGGTCAGGATTTCACGCGAGACGTACACGGGACCGGGCCACCACTCTCGTGATGGCATAACGACGGGACATCCGAGGCAACGTTGGGAACGAATTGGGCTATGGGAGAAACGGGTGTTTTTCCGACGAAACAAAGCCTGAGTTCCCTACGCCCAACCGGGAGGACCCCTCCTCCCTACTATACTCGAGGGTTTTAGCCCCCCTTGGGACCCCTGCCCTTCAGTTTGTGAAGGACGGGTACACTGTTTTGAAACGCTGCCGTGGCAGCGTTTTCGTGCCATGACACACGTTTTCGCTGCCATGGCACCGTTTCCTTCCGTTCATTAGCCAGTTTTGGCCCAGTTTCCATGCCGTATGGGCCGTTTTTTCCCCGATCCCGTACTGCCCGGTCTGGCTCCATGTACGGGTCCGTGTACGCGTCGGTGGCTCGTCGGTGGTTTTGCCCAGTTTTCCATGGCGCGCGTCCAGTTCCGTCTAAGACGGGCGTCGGCCACGTTTTTTCCCGTGTCCCCGTACCGCCCGGTCTGGGTCCGTGTACAGGTCCGTCTACGCGTCGTTGGATCATCGGTGGTTTTGCCCAGATTTCCATGGCGTGCGCCCTGTTCCGTCCACGACGGGCGTCGGGCACTTTTTTCCCGTGTCCACGTACCGCCCGTTCTGGGTCCGTGTACGTGTCGTTGGCTCGTCGGTGGTTTTGCCCAGTTTTACATGGCGCGCGTCCACTTCCGTCCACGACGGGCGTCGGGCACTTTTTTCCCGTGTGCACGTACCGCCCGGTCTGAGTGCGTGTACGGGTCCGTGTACGCGTCGGTGGCTCGTCGGTGGTTTTGCCCAGTTTTCCATGGCGTGCGTCCAGTTCCGTCCATGACGGGCATCGGGCACGTTTTTTCCCGTGTCCCCGTGCCGCCCGGTCTGGGTCCGTGTACGGGTCCGTGTACGCGTCGGTGGCTCGTCGGTGGTTTTGCCCAGTTTTCCATGGTGCGCGTCAAGTTCCGTCCACGACGGGCGTCGGCACTTTTTTTCCCGCGTCCCCGTACGGCCCGTTCCGGGTCCGTGTACGCGTCGATGGCTCGTCGGCGGTTTTGCCCAGTTTTACATGGCGCGCGTCCACTTCCGTCCACGACGGGCGTCGGGCACTTTTTTCCCGTGACCACGTACCGCCCGGTCTGGGTCCGTGTACAGGGGACCGGGACAGCGATGACGTTGCCCCCGGGGGGCAACGGTTTTCCGGAGGCGACATCCGAGGGACACCGTTGCGACTGTTTACCGTCGGTCGGACCGTGTGCGAAACGGGCTACTTTCCTGTTTCCCGAGCCACGTTCGGCTGTTGGGTCAGGATTTCACACGAGACGTACACGGGACCGGGCCACCACTCTTGTGATGGCATAACGACGGGACATCCGAGGCAACATTGGGAACGAATTGGGCTACGGGAGAAACGAGTGTTTTTCCTACGAAAAACAGCCCGAGTTCTCTACGCCCAACCGGGAGGACCCCTCCTCCCTACTATACCCGAGGGTTTTAGCCCCCCTTGGGACCCCTGCCCTTCAGTTTGTGAAGGAGGGGTACACTGTTTTGAAACGCTGCCGTGGCAGCGTTTTCGTTCCATGACACACGTTTTCGCTGCCATGGCACCGTTTCCTTCCGTTCATTA
This sequence comes from Elymus sibiricus, assembly GCA_039707655.1. Classification (NCBI taxonomy): domain Eukaryota; kingdom Viridiplantae; phylum Streptophyta; class Magnoliopsida; order Poales; family Poaceae; genus Elymus; species Elymus sibiricus. The sequence continues at coordinate 79,707,770 of CM077664.1, forward strand.
GCCAGTTTTGGCCCAGTTTCCATGGCGTATGGGCCGTTTTTTCCCGGACCCCGTACCGCCCGGTCTGGCTCTGTGTACGGGTCCGCGTACGCGTCGATGGCTCGTCGGTGGTTTTGCCCAGTTTTCCATGGCGCGCGTCCAGTTCAGTCCACGTCGGGCGTCGGGCACGTTTTTTCCCGTGTCCCCGTAATGCCCGGTTTGGATCCGTGTACGGGTCCGTGTACGGGTCGGTGGCTCGTCGGTGGTTTTGCCCAGTTTTCCATGGCATGCGTCCAGTTCCGTCCACGACGGGCGTCGGGCACTTTTTTCCCGTGTCGACGTACTGCCCGTTCTGGGTCCGTGTACGCGTCGGTGGCTCGTCCGTGGTTTTGCCAAGTTTGCCATGGCGCGCGTCCAGTTCCGTCCACGACGGGCGTCGGGCACTTTTTTCCCGTGTCCACTTACCGCCCGTTCTGGGTCCGTATATGGGTCCGTGTACGCGTCGGTGGCTCGTCGGTGGTTTTGGCCTGTTTTCCATGGCGCGCGCCCAGTTCCATCCACGACGGGCGTCGGGCACTTTTTTCCCGTGTCCACGTACCGCCCGTTCTGGGTCCGTGTACGGGTCCGTGTACGCGTCGGTGGCTTTGCCAAGTTTTCCATGGCGCGCGTCCAGTTCCGTCCACGACGGGCGTCGGGCACTTTTTCCCGTGTCCATGTACCGCCCGTTCTGGGTCCGTGTAAGTGTCCGTGTACGCGTCGGTGGCTCGTCGGTGGTTTTGCCCAGTTTTCCATGGGGCGCGTCCAGTTCCGTCCACGACGGGCGTCGGGCACTTTTTTCCCGTGTCCACGTACCGCCCGGTCTAGGTCCGTGTACGGGTCCGTGTACGTGTCGGTGGTTCGTCGGTGGTTTTGCCCAGTTTTCCATGGCGCGCGTTGTCACGCCCAATATGCGGTCCTATTCTCATGGGACTCGAAAATCCCACTAAGGATAGAAGCACATATTGGAGACGCTTGCAAGGTGGATATCATTACATCGTACCACATACATTATAGATGAGGGTACATAAATACATACAATCATATCTTGAATACAACAATATATATCAAACATCATATAGAAGAGCAGCATCCGACTACGGATGAAATCAAATGAAAATCAGAATGACATCCACCCTGCTAGCCCAGGCTGCCGACCAGGAACCTATCCCCAGATCGACGAAGAAGAAGAAGCAGAAGAAGAACTCCAAAAGCAAACGAACATCGCTCTCACGTCGAGTCATCGCATTACCTGTACCTGCAACTGTTGTTGTAGTAATCTGTGAGCCACGAGGACTCAGCAATCCCATAACCATGGGTAGCAAAACTATCAAAGCTTAAATGGGTATGGAATGGTAAGGTGGTGAGGTTGCAGCAAGCACTAAGCATTTTATGGTGGCTAACTTACGAGTACAAGAATAAGAAGAGCATCTACGCAAAACGGTCGCAAACTACAAAAGATCACTAAGTGATCCTGAACACCTACTTACGAGTCAAACATAACCCCACCGTGTTCTCTTCTCGAACTTCCTCGAAAAGAGACGGTCACGGTTACGCACACGGTTGGTGTATTTTAATTAGGATTTAGTGTCAAGTTCTCTACAACCGGAGGTTAAAATATCCAAGTGCCACATAACCGCAGGCCCGGCTTCGCGTAAGATTTAACCCTGCAGGGGTGTTCCAACCTGGCCCATCATAAGCCTACACAAGCTGCGGTGGAAATGCCTCAACCTCGAGATAGCCCGAAGTATCCTCGGAATCCCGGTGCACAAGACATTTCGACAATGGTAACACAATTCCAGCAAGACCTCCCGACGTGCCGACACCCTGATAGTAGCCGCGCGTATCTCGTCGCAGGCCAAGACGGATGAGCTATGGTTACAGCGACCAAGTCCACGAGTTGCCCCGGGCGGCGCCGCAAGCTGCTATAGTTCGGACCAACACCATCGGCACTGGCCCACCTGTATTATGTTGAATTAAAAGAATCCTCGGGTTCATGACGCCCTATGCCAATTAATTATTTAGTTCAGTATTATTATGTTGGCAAATGTTAAAACCAATGTTGGGCCTTGCTGGAAGCGGTTATTCAAAGCGAACTGTCAAGAGGGTCCCATTCCCCTGAGCATGTTAGGAACGCTAAACATGGATCATAACACCAGCATTACGAAAACTAGGACGGCTTGAGTGGAACAAAACACTAGGCAAAAGGCCGAGCCTTCCACCCAATACCAAGTATATAGATGCATTAATTAAATAAGAGATAATGTGATATCCCATCATATCCATGTCCCAACATGGAACAACGTGCAAGAGCACCTGCAACTAGCAACGCTATAAGAAAAGGGGCTGAGCAAAGCGGTAACATAGCCGAACAACGGTTTGCTGGGTAAGGGTGGTTAGAGGCTGTATCATGGCATATGGGAGGCTGACATATGTGTGGTAGGAAGCGCGACATAGCGATAGCAACGAGACAACTAGCAAGCAAAGATACTAAAGATATCCAAGGTCATGATCATCTTGCCTGAAATTCCGCTCGAAAGAAGAACGAGTCCATGAAGAAGACGAACCAACGTAGTCGAATGAATCCTGACAATCGCATCGAAAGCAGAACTATCGAGAAGAAGCACAACCGGAAAGAAGCAAACAACATAGTGAACAAACATCACATAAACATGGCATAATGCACAACAAAGTATGATGCATGTCCGGTTTAAATAGGCATGGCATGGCATGGCAAAGCAAAGTGAAACAATCAACTACTACACATTAAGTGAAGCTCAATATGCAACGAGTTGCACATGGACGAAACTCCACATTCAATTCATTTTGCTCACTCCCGTTTAAGAACTCAACAAGATTAAATGTTGTTAATCATGGCAAGATGTGAAGCATAATTAAACTACCTATCTAGTCAATTTAAATGAGGCCGGAAACAACACATAACAATTCCGGAAAATCCCCATATGTGATTTTTGAATTTGGTACTGTTCTGCCTAAAACACAATTTTAATGTTGTTAAACAGCAGAAGAAAATGCACCATGATAATCTACACATCTTTCTACCCCATTTACATATAAAGTTCATATAATTCGAAGCTACGGTTATTTAGTTACGAAATAAATCATTTTAACAAGACATTTATGCAAAATAATGCAAACATCAATTTTAGACATTTTAAATATTGTTATCATGATGCGGATGACAAATTCAAGTTATGCGCAAATTTTTATGAAAAAGTTGGCATATAATGATATGAGGCATTTGACGCCATGGCGGAAAGAAAGGGGTGCCACGGCGGCGAAAACGGAAATGATGCCACGGCAACATTCCGATGATCCGGCAACTCGCGGAGAAACCGGTGCAAAAGAAACATAGGACGTGCGGAATGTGCAAAAACAACGGGGAGTGATCCCGGGTACCGGGTGTCCCACGTGTCGGTGGCATGGCAACGAGGAACGTGCAAGAACAATTCGGCCACGGGCAAAACAAACGGTGTATCTCATACATCACACATGCATACATCCACGGGTCATCGTCTCGGCGGTTATACCTTCAAAGCGTGCATTCGGGGTGGATCGAGTTCGGCGGTGGTGGAAGTAGTGGTACACAGTGTCGGGGAGGAACTTGGCGCTTCCAAGATCTTCGGAAGTCGTCGTCGAACTTGACGAAACCCACGGCGACGGTAGTCGTACTAGGCGTCGGGCGTCGAGGTACCTGGCGTTCTTGGTGATTCCGGAGACGGCGGTAGAGGTACATGGTCGTTCTGGCACTTGGCGTTGAGGGACTTGGCGGAAACCTCGTACTTGGACTCCGGGGTGGCATCGTTCTCTGGTGGTGCAACGGTGTCCATGCAGCAGACAAGGGGGGGCCGCAAGAGGTCATCAGGGCGAGGAGCTGCAGCAAGAACCGATGGCCACGATGATGAACAGGGGAGGAAGGGTGAGGTGCTGGACAGAGGAGGCCAAGGCAGCGACGCTCGGGTGCTGCGCGGGCAGAGGAGAAACGCGAGGAGGAGGTCGAGCGGGGCCGTAGTTGCAGAGGCGGCCAAAGCCAAGAACGGAGGGGGTTGGATGCGAAGGAGCTGGACGAAGGCAAGCACGCGCGCGGCGGTCCGACGAGGGTGACGGCCGAGCGCCATGGACGAGCTCGAGCCCGAGCGGCTCGAACGACGGATAAGGGAGGCTCGGGGAGGCGCGGCG
>CM077664.1:79721984-79724484 GCA_039707655.1 Elymus sibiricus
TGTACGCGTCGGTGGCTCGTCTGTGGTTTTGCCCAGTTTTCCATGGCGCGCGTCCAGTTCCGTCCACGACGGGCGTCGGGCACTTTTTTCCCGTGTCCACGTACCGCCCGTTCTGGGTCCGTGTACGCGTCGGTGGCTCGTCGGTGGTTTTGCCCAGTTTTCCATGGCGCGCGTCAAGTTCCGTCCACGACGGGCGTCGGGCACTTTTTTTCCCGTGTCCCCGTACGGCCCGTTCTGGGTCCGTGTACACGTCGGTGGTTTTGTCCTGTTTTCCATGGCGCGCGCCCAGTTCCGTCCACGACGGGCGTCGGGCACTTTTTTCCCGTGTCCACGTACCGCCCGTTCTGTGTCCGTGTACGGGTCCGTGTACGCGTCGGTGTCTCGTCGGTGGTTTTGCCAAGTTTTCCATGGCGCGCGTCCTGTTCCGTCCATGACGGGCGTTGGGCACTTTTTCCCGTGTCCACGTACCGCACGTTCTGGGTCCGTGTACGGGTACGTGTACGCGTCGGTGGCTCGTCGGTGGTTTTGCCTAGTTTTCCATGGCGCGCGTCCAGTTCCGTCCACGACGTGCGTCGGGCACTTTTTTCCCGTGTCCACGTACCGCCCAGTCTGGGTCCGTGTACGCGTCGGTGGTTCGTCGGTTCCGTCCACGACGGACGTCGGGCACGTTTTTTCCCGTGTCCCCGTACCGCCCGGTCTGGGTCCGTGTACCGGTCCGTCTACGCGTCGTTGGCTCGTCGGTGGTTTTGCCCAGATTTCCATGCGTCCACTTCCGTCCACGACGGGCGTTGGGCACTTTTTTCCCGTGTCCACGTACCGCCCGGTCTGGGTCCGTGTACGGGTTCGTGTACGCGTCGGTGGCTCGTCGGTGGTTTTACCCAGTTTTCCATGGCGCGCGTCCAGTTCCGTCCACGACGGGCGTCGGGCACGTTTTTTCCCGTGTCCCCGTGCCGCCCGGTCTGGGTCCGTGTACAGGTCCGTGTACCCGTCGGTGGCTCGTCGGTGGTTTTGCCCAGTTTTCCATGGTGCGCGTCAAGTTCCGTCCACCACGGGCGTCGGGCACTTTTTTTCCTGCGTCCCCGTAAGGCCCATTCCGGGTCTGTGTTCGGGTCCGTGTACGCGTCGGTGGCTCGTCGGTGGTTTTGGCCTGTTTTCCATGGCGCGCGCCTAGTTCCGTCCACGACGGGCGTCGGGCACTTTTTCCCGTGTCCACGTGCCGCCCGTTCTGGGTCCATGTACGGGTCCGTGTACGTGTCGGTGGCTCGTCTGTGGTTTTGCCCAGTTTTCCATGGCGCGCGTCCAGTTCCGTCCACGACGGGCGTCGGGCACTTTTTTCCCGTGTCCACGTACCGCCCGTTCTGGGTCCGTGTACGCGTCGGTGGCTCGTCGGTGGTTTTGCCCAGTTTTCCATGGCGCGCGTCAAGTTCCGTCCACGACGGGCGTCGGGCACTTTTTTTCCCGTGTCCCCGTACGGCCCGTTCTGGGTCCGTGTACGGGTCCGTGTACACGTCGGTGGTTTTGTCCTGTTTTCCATGGCGCGCGCCCAGTTCCGTCCACGACGGGCGTCGGGCACTTTTTTCCCGTGTCCACGTACCGCCCGTTCTGTGTCCGTGTACGGGTCCGTGTACGCGTCGGTGTCTCGTCGGTGGTTTTGCCAAGTTTTCCATGGCGCGCGTCCTGTTCCGTCCATGACGGGCGTTGGGCACTTTTTCCCGTGTCCACGTACCGCACGTTCTGGGTCCGTGTACGGGTACGTGTACGCGTCGGTGGCTCGTCGGTGGTTTTGCCTAGTTTTCCATGGCGCGCGTCCAGTTCCGTCCACGACGTGCGTCGGGCACTTTTTTCCCGTGTCCACGTACCGCCCAGTCTGGGTCCGTGTACGCGTCGGTGGTTCGTCGGTTCCGTCCACGACGGACGTCGGGCACGTTTTTTCCCGTGTCCCCGTACCGCCCGGTCTGGGTCCGTGTACCGGTCCGTCTACGCGTCGTTGGCTCGTCGGTGGTTTTGCCCAGATTTCCATGCGTCCACTTCCGTCCACGACGGGCGTTGGGCACTTTTTTCCCGTGTCCACGTACCTCCCGGTCTGGGTCCGTGTACGGGTTCGTGTACGCGTCGGTGGCTCGTCGGTGGTTTTACCCAGTTTTCCATGGCGCGCGTCCAGTTCCGTCCACGACGGGCGTCGGGCACGTTTTTTCCCGTGTCCCCGTGCCGCCCGGTCTGGGTCCGTGTACAGGTCCGTGTACCCGTCGGTGGCTCGTCGGTGGTTTTGCCCAGTTTTCCATGGTGCGCGTCAAGTTCCGTCCACCACGGGCGTCGGGCACTTTTTTTCCTGCGTCCCCGTAAGGCCCATTCCGGGTCTGTGTTCGGGTCCGTGTACGCGTCGGTGGCTCGTCGGTGGTTTTGGCCTGTTTTCCATGGCGCGCGCCCAGTTCCGTCCACGACGGGCGTCGGGCACTTTTTCCCTTGTCCACGTGCCCCCCGTTCTGGGTTCGTGTACACG
>CM077664.1:79754484-79759484 GCA_039707655.1 Elymus sibiricus
CGTGTCCACGTACCGCCAGGTCTGGGTTCGTGTACGCGTCGGTGGCTCGTCGGTGGTTTTGCCCAGTTTTCCATGGCACGCGTCCAGTTCCGTCCACGACGGGCGTCGGGCACTTTTTTTCCCGTGTCCCCGTACGGCCCGTTCTGGGTCCGTGTACGGGTCCGTGTACGCGTCGGTGGTTTTGCCCTGTTTTCCATGGCGCGCGCCCAGTTCCGTCCACGACGGGCGTCGGGCACTTTTTCCCGTGTCCACGTACCGCCAGGTCTGGGTTCCCGGTCTTGGTTCGTGTACGCGTCGGTGGCTCGTCGGTGGTTTTGCCCAGATTTCCATGGCGCGCGTCCAGTTCCATCCATGACGGAAGTCAGGCACTTTTTTCCCGTGTCCACGTATCACCCGGTCTGGGTCCGTGTACGCGTCGGTGGTTTTGCCCAGTTTTCCATGGCGCGCGTCCAGTTCCGTCCACGACGGGCGTCGGGCACTTTTTTTCCCGTGTCCCCGTATCGCCCGTTCTGGATCCGTGCACGGGTCCGTGTACCCGTCGGTGGCTCGTCGATGGTTTTGTCCTGTTTTCCATGGCGCGCGCCCAGTTTCGTCCACGACGGGCGTCGGGCACTTTTTTCCCGTGTCCACGTACCGCCCGTTCTGGGTCCGTGTACGGGTCCGTGTACGCGTCGGTGGCTCGTCGGTGGTTTTCCCTAGTTTTCCATGGCGCGCGTCCAGTTCCGTCCACGACGGGCGTCGGGCACTTTTTCCCCTTGTCCACGTACCGCCTGTTCTGGGTCCGTGTACGGGTCCGTGTGCGCGTCGGTGGGTCGTCGGTGGTTTTGCCCAGTTTTCCATGGCGCGTCTCTAGTTTCGTCCACGACGGGCGTCGGGCACGTTTTTTCCCGTGTCCCTGTACCGCCCGTTCTGGGTCCGTGTACGGGTCCGTCTACGCGTCGTTGGCTCATCGGTGGTTTTGCCCAGTTTTCCATGGCGCGCGTCCAGTTCCGTCCACGACGGGCGTCGGGCACTTTTTCCCCGTGTCCACGTACCGCCCGTTCTGGGTCCGTGTACGCGTCGGTGTTTCGTCGGTGGTTTTGCCCAGTTTTCCATGGCGCGCGTCCAGTTCCGTCCACGACGGGCGTCGGGCACTTTTTTTCCCGTGTCCCCGTACGGCCCGTTCTGGGTCCGTGTACGGGTCCGTGTACGCGTCGGTGGTTTTGGCCTGTTTTCCATGGCGCGCGCCCAGTTCCGTCCACGACGGGCGTCGGGCACTTTTTCCTGTGTCCACGTACCGCCCGGTCTGGGTTCCCGGTCTTGGTTCGTGTACGCGTCGGTGGCTCGTCGGTGGTTTTGCCCAGTTTTCTATGGCGCGCGTCCAGTTCCGTCCATGACGGACGTCATGCACTTTTTTCCCGTGTCCACGTATCGCCCGGTCTGGGTCCGTGTACGCGTCGGTGGTTTTGCCCAGTTTTCCATGGCGCGCGTCCAGTTCCGTCCACGACGGGCGTCGGGCACTTTTTTCCCGTGTCCCCGTATCGCCCGTTCTGGATCCGTGCACGGGTCCGTGTACCCGTCGGTGGCTCGTCGATGGTTTTGTCCTGTTTTCCATGGCGCGCGCCCAGTTCCGTCCACGACGGGCGTCGGGCACTTTTTTCCCGTGTCCACGTACCGCCCATTCTGGGTCCGTGTATGGGTCTGTGTACGCGTCGGTGGCTCGTCGGTGGTTTTGGTCTGTTTTCCATGGCGCGCGCCCAGTTCCGTCCACGACGGGCGTCGGGCACTTTTTTCCCGTGTCCACGTACCGCCCGTTCTGGGTCCGTGTACGGGTCCGTGTACGCGTCGGTGGCTCGTCGGTGGTTTTCCCTAGTTTTCCATGGCGCGCGTCCAGTTCCGTCCACGACGGGCGTCGGGCACTTTTTCCCCGTGTCCACGTACCGCCTGTTCTGGGTCCGTGTACGGGTCCGTGTGCGCGTCGGTGGTTTTGCCCAGTTTTCCATGGCGCGTCTCCAGTTCCGTCCACGACGGGCGTCGGGCACGTTTTTTCCCGTGTCCCCGTACCGCCCGGTCTGGGTCCGTGTACGGGTCCGTCTACGCGTCGTTGGCTCATCGGTGGTTTTGCCCAGTTTTCCCTGGCGCGCGCCCAGTTCCGTCCACGACGGGCGTCGGGCACTTTTTCCCCATGTCCACGTACCGCCCGTTCTGGGTCCGTGTACGCGTCGGTGTTTCGTCGGTGGTTTTGCCCAGTTTTCCATGGCGCGCGTCCAGTTCCGTCCACGACGGGCGTCAGGCACTTTTTTTCCCGTGTCCCCGTACGGCCCGTTCTGGGTCCGTGTACGGGTCCGTGTACGCGTCGGTGGTTTTGGCCTGTTTTCCATGGCGCGCGCCCAGTTCCGTCCACGACGGGCGTCGGGCACTTTTTCCCATGTCCACGTACCGCCAGGTCTGGGTTCCCGGTCTTGGTTCGTGTACGCGTCGGTGGCTCGTCGGTGGTTTTGCCCAGTTTTCTATGGCGCGCGTCCAGTTCCGTCCATGACGGACGTCATGCACTTTTTTCCCGTGTCCACGTATCGCCCGGTCTGGGTCCGTGTACGGGTCCATGTACGCGTCGGTGGTTTTGCCCAGTTTTCCATGGCGCGCGTCCAGTTCCGTCCACGACGGGCGTCGGGCACTTTTTTTCCCGTGTCCCCGTACCGCCCGTTCTGGATCCGTGCATGGGTCCGTGTACGCGTCGGTGGCACGTCGATGGTTTTGGCCTGTTTTCCATGGCGCGCGCCCAGTTCCGTCCACGACGTTCGTCCGGCACTTTTTTCCCGTGTCCACGTACCGCCCGTTCTGGATCCGTGTATGGGTCCGTGTACGTGTCGGTGGCTCGTCGGTGGTTTTGGCCTGTTTTCCATGGCGCGCGCCCAGTTCCGTCCACGACGGGCGTCGGGCACTTTTTTCCCGTGTCCACGTACTGCCCGTTCTGGGTCCGTGTAGGGGTCCGTGTACGCGTCGGTGGCTCGTCGGTGGTTTTGCCTAGTTTTCCATGGCGCGCTTCCAGTTCCGTCCACGACGGGCGTCGGGCACTTTTTCCCCATGTCCACGTACCGCCCGTTCTGGGTCCGTGTACGGGTCCGTGTACGCGTCGGTGGTTCGTCGGTGGTTTTGCCCAGTTTTCCATGGCGCGCGTCCAGTTCCGTCCACGACGGGCGTCGGGCACGTTTTTTCCCGTGTCCCCGTACCGCCCGGTCTGGGTCCGTGTACGGGTCCGTCTACGCGTCGTTGGCTCATCGGTGGTTTTGCCCAGTTTTCCATGGCGCGCGCCCAGTTCCGTCCACGACGGGCGTCGGGCACTTTTTCCCCTTGTCCACGTACCGCCCGTTCTGGGTCCGTGTACGCGTCGATGGCTCGTCGGTGGTTTTGCCTAGTTTTACATGGCGCGCGTCCACTTCCGTCCACGACGGGCGTCGGGCACTTTTTTCCCGTGTCCACGTACCGCCCGGTCTGGGTCTGTGTACGGGTCCGTGTACGCGTCGGTGGCCCGTCGGTGGTTTTGCCCAGTTTTCCATGGCGCGCGTCCAGTTCCGTCCACGACGGGCGTCGGGCACGTTTTTTCCCGTGTCCCCGTGCCGCCCAGTCTGTGTCCGTGTACGGATCCGTGTACGCGTCGGTGGCCCGTCGGTGGTTTTGCCAAGTTTTCCATTGTGCGCGTCAAGTTCCATCCACGACGGGCGTCGAGCACTTTTTTTCCCGCGTCCCCGTACGGCCCGTTTTGGGTCCGTGTACGGGTCCGTGTACGCGTCGGTGGTTTTGGCCTGTTTTCCATGGCGCGCGCCCAGTTCCGTCCACGACGGGCGTCGGGCAGTTTTTCCCGTGTCCACGTACCGCCCGTGTACGGGTCCGTGTACGCGTCGGTGGCTCGTCGGTGGTTTTCGCCTGTTTTCCATGGCGCGTGCCCAGTTCCGTCCACGACGGGCGTCGGGCACGTTTTTTCCCGTGTCCCCGTACCGCCCGGTCTGGGTCCGTGTACGGGTCCGTCTACGCGTCGTTGGCTCATCGGTGGTTTTGCCCAGTTTTCCATGGCGCGCGCCCAGTTCCGTCCACGACGGGCGTCGGGCACTTTTTCCCCGTGTCCACGTACCGCCCGTTCTGGGTCCGTGTACGCGTCGATGGCTCGTCGGTGGTTTTGCCCAGTTTTACATGGCGCGCGTCCACTTCCGTCCACGACGGGCGTCGGGCACTTTTTTCCCGTGTCCACGTACCGCCCGGTCTGGGTCTGTGTACGGGTCCGTGTACGCGTCGGTGGCTCATCGGTGGTTTTGCCCAGTTTTCCATGGCGCGCGTCCAGTTCCGTCCACGACGGGCGTCGGGCACGTTTTTCCCCGTGTCCCCATGCCGCCCGGTCTCTGTCCGTGTACGGGTCCGTGTACGGGTCCGTGTACGGGTCGGTGGCCCGTCGGTGGTTTTCCATTGTGCGCGTCAAGTTCCGTCCACGACGGGCGTCGAGCACTTTTTTTCCCGCGTCCCCGTACGGCCCGTTCCGGGTCCGTGTACGGGTCGGTGGCTCGTCGGTGGTTTTGGCCTGTTTTCCATGGCGCGCGCCCAGTTCCGTCCACGACGGGCGTCGGGCACTTTTTCCCGTGTCCACGTGCCGCCCGTTCTCGGTCCGTGTACGGGTCCGTGTACGCGTCGGTGGCTCGTCGGTGGTTTTGCCCAGTTTTCCATGGCGTGCGTCCAGTTCCGTCCACGATGGGCGTCGGACTCTTTTTTCCCGTGTCCACGTACCGCCCGGTCTGGGTCCGTGTACGGGTCCGTGTACGCGTCGGTGGCTCGTCGATGGTTTTGGCCTGTTTTCCATGGGGCGCGCCCAGTTCCGTCCACGACGGGCGTCGGGCACTTTTTTCCCGTGTCCACGTACCGCCCGTTCTGGGTCCGTGTACGGGTCCGTGTACGCGTCGGTGGTTTTGACAAGTTTTCCATGGCGCGCGTCCAGTTCCGTCCACGACGGGCGTCGGGCACGTTTTTTCCCGTGT
>CM077664.1:79766984-79786984 GCA_039707655.1 Elymus sibiricus
TTGCTGATCCAAGGGTTCAAGGGAGAGCAGTCGAGTGACAAAGATCCTGAGAAAGAAGAGGACGAAGATAAAGAAGACTTTCCTGAGATCAATGCCACATTGGTGATTTTTGCCGATGTAGAAAGCAAGAGTCGATTGAAGGTCATCAACAGGGAGATCAACATGGCTGCTCCAGCTACCCCCGAGTACCTCAAGTGGTCCCAGACAGCTATCACCTTCGATCAGTCGGACCATCCCGCTCATGTCCCTACCCCAGGTCGACAGGCGCTGGTGGTGGATCCGGTGGTGGGAGGCACTCGGCTCCGCAAAGTTCTCATGGATGGAGGAAGTGGCCTGAATATTCTGTACGCTGATACCCTCAAAGGGATGGGCATTCCGATGTCCAGGCTCAGCGAAAGCAATATGCAATTCCACGGGGTCATCCCTGGGAAGAAGGCCAAGTCACTCGGACAGATTGCGCTGGATGTGGTGTTCGGCACTGACAAGAACTTTCGCAAGGAGAAGCTGACATTTGAGGTTGTAGACTTCAAGAGTGCATATCATGCCATCCTTGGCCGTCCAGCGTATGCACGTTTCATGGCCCGCCCGTGTTACGTGTATCTCAAGCTGAAGATGCCCGGGCCCAAGGGTGTGATCACAGTCACAGGCAATCGACAGAGGGCTGAGGAGTGCCTCCAACAGGGCTCCAAGATCGCCGACATGCAGATGGCTGTAGTCGAGTTAGAAGAGTACAAGAAGACTGCTGATCCCACTGATCTGTTGCGTTCTAAGAAGCCCACCACCGAGTCAGCTTTTCAGTCGGCAGGAGACTTGAAGCAAGTGCACATTCACCCGACAGATCCTACTGCTGCTCCGACCAACATCTCAACCACACTCGACAGCAAATAGGAAGCCGAGCTCATCCAGTTCCTCCGTGAGAACTGGGACATCTTTGCATGGAAGCCCGCTGACATGCCTGGTGTACCCAGGGGACTGGCTGAGCACCGTCTGAGAGTTGATCCGAAGGCCAAACCTGTAAAAGAACACTTGCGCCGGTCGGCAACGGAGAAGCGGAAGGCAATCGGCGAGGAGGTGGCTCGACTCTTGGAGGCCAAGTTCATTCGCGAGGTCTACCACTCCGAGTGGCTTGCGAATGTCGTCATGGTCCCAAAGAAAGACAAGTCACTTCGAATGTGCATAGACTTCAAGCATATCAATCGGGCCTGCCCGAAAGATCATTTCCCGCTCCCGCGCATCGACCAGATCGTGGACTCGACTGCGGGGTGCGAGCATTTGTCTTTTCTCGATGCATACTCTGGCTATCATCAGATCCGTCTGTTTGGTCCAGATGAAATAAAAACGGCCTTCATCACCCCTTTCGGATGTTTCTGCTACATCACCATGCCTTTTGGTCCGAAGAATGCTGGCGCTACTTTCATGCGCATGATTCAGAAGTGTCTCCTCGACCAGATCAGTCGGAATGTCGAGGCCTACATGGATGATATCGTAGTCAAGTCTCGCAAAGGTTCCGACCTGCTGACTGACTTGGCGGAAACATTCGCCAACTTAAGAAGATATGACCTCAAGCTGAATCCAACCAAGTGTACTTTTGGAGTTCCGGGTGGAAAGTTACTCGGTTATCTCGTTTCCGAACGAGGAATCAACATCAACCCCGAGAAGATCGGTGCCATCGTCCGAATGAAACGCCCCGAGCGTATTCACGATGTCCAGAAGCTTACTGGTTGCCTGGCAGCGCTGAGCAGATTCATTTCTCGTCTCGGAGAGAAGGCACTCCCTTTGTACCGACTGATGAAGAAATCCGATACATTCGAGTGGAATTCAGAGGCAGAAGCAGCGTTTGTCCAGCTCAAAGCCCTGCTCTCCACCTAGCCGGTGCTTGCCGCTCCACACAGCAAAGAACCCCTGCTCCTGTACATTGCAGCCACCAATCAGGTCGTCAGTACAGTTCTTACTGTCGAGCGAGAAGAAGAGGGCAAGGCCTACAAAGTCCAGCACCCAGTTTATTACATCTCTGAAGTGTTGACTCCTTCTAAGCAAAGGTACCCACATTACCAGAAGCTTGTCTATGGTATATATCTTTCAGTGAAGAAAGTGGCGCACTATTTTCAAGATCACTCAGTCTCAGTCGTCAGTGATGCGCCTTTGAATGAAATCCTCAACAACCGAGACGCGACTGGTCGAGTGGCCAAATGGGCCATTGAACTTCTTTATTTTGATATCAAGTTTGAAGCGAAGAAAGCCATTAAATCTCAAGCACTTGCTGACTTCATGGACGAGTGGATAGAACAGCAGCAGCCAGTCCAGATCCACTCGGAACACTGGACCATGTTCTTTGACGGCTCGAAGATGCTGAACGGTTCTGGTGCTGGAGTGGTATTGGTGTCTCCCAAGGGCGATAAACTCAGCTATGTCCTCCAGATTCACTTTGATTCCTCCAATAATGAAGCTGAGTACGAAGCACTCCTTTACGGGTTGCGTATGGCCATCTCGCTCGGCGTCCGTCGCCTGATGGTATACGGTGACTCGGATTTGGTGGTCAATCAAGTGATGAAGGAGTGGGATGTCAGAAGCCCCGCCATGACCGGATATTGCCATGCAGTAAGAAAGCTTGAGAAGAAGTTTGAGGGTTTGGAACTCCATCACGTTCCCCGAGTGAAGAATCAGGCAGCTGACGAACTGGCAAAAATTGGTTCCACTCGGAAGCCTGTGCCCAGCAATGTGTTCCTGGAGCATTTGCACTCTCCTTCGGTACAAGAGGACCCTTTCACCGAAGAGCCCCCGCAGCCTACAAGCGCCTCCAATCCGACTGAAGTTGATGTCCCAGTAGTCATAGATCTGGTCAGTGAGATTCTGGTGATAACTCCCGATTGGACGGTGCCCTACATCGCGTACATCCTCAGGCGAGAACTTCCAGAAGACGAAGTTGAAGCTCGACAGATTGTCCGCAGATCCAAAGCTTTCACTGTTATGAATGGGCAGCTCTACAGAGAGAGCGTAACCGGCGTGGCTCAGCGATGCATTTCTCCTGAAGAAGGTCGACTGATTCTGGAGGAAATTCACTCAGGAACTTGCGGCCATCATGCGTCCTCTCGGACGATTGTTGCCAAGGCCTACCGAGCTGGTTTCTTCTGGCCGCGCGCCAATGAGATGGCTAAGGATATTGTGCAGCACTGTGAAGGATGCCAATTCTATGCAAACTTGTCACACAAGCCTGCGTCTGCCTTGAAGACCATCCCACTCGTCTGGCCGTTCGCCGTATGGGGATTGGATATGATCGGACCTCTCCGCACGGGCCAGAGTGGTTTCACGCACCTTCTGGTAGCAGTCGACAAGTTCACTAAATGGATTGAGGCCAAGCCTATCAGGAAGCTGAATTTTCGCACAGCCATCAAATTCATGAGGGAAATAATATTCAGATACGGAGTTCCCCATAGTATCATCACGGACAATGGTTCTAATTTTGATTCGGAAGAGTTCAGAGCCTTTTGCTCCTCTCAAGGCACTCGAGTACATTACGCATCCGTTGCGCACCCCCAGTCAAACGGTCAGGCCGAGCGAGCAAATGGCCTTATCCTTCAAGGGTTGAAGCCTCGACTCATGCGCGAACTCGATCACGCAGCTGGAGCTTGGGTTACAGAATTACCGTCTGTTCTGTGGGGCTTGGGGACAACTCCAAATCGGTCAACTGATCGCACTCCTTTCTTCATGGTGTATGGGGCTGAAGCTGTCCTGCCGAGTGATGTTCTTCACAACTCTCCTCGGGTGGACCTTTACTCGGAGGTTGAAGCTGAGCAAGCATGCCAGGATGCTGTGGATCTCCTTGAAGAAGAGCGGGAAATGGCTTTGATCCGGTCGACTGCATACCAGCAAGATCTGCGTCGCTTTCATGCAAGGCACGTCAGGAGTCGGACCTTCCACGAAGGTGACCTCGTGCTCCGAGTGGATCAGCAGCGGCCTCACAAGCTAGCCCCCGCGTGGGAAGGCCCTTTCGTCGTCACCAAGGTGCTGAACAATGGAGCCTACCACCTCTTCAATCTTAAGAAGAACGCTGACGAGCCACGGGCCTGGAACGCGGATTTGCTTCGTCGATTCTATACCTGAAGACTGGGTTGCTTGATGTAATGAGAGAGAACAGTTTTGTTTATCAATGATATGACTCCTGCAGTCTTTCGCCGATTCCGATCGCACAATTCTGAGTTTACAAATTACTCCGAGTGATGAGCGATCCTCGCACTCGGGGGCTTAGATGCGATTCCGTATCGCCTAAGTTACAAACTACTCCGAGTGATAGGCGATCCTCACACTCGGAGGCTTAGCCGCGACTCCGTGTCGCCTAAGTTCAAATCTCGTCGAGTGGATAACATCACTCGAAAGCTTAGCCGCGATTCCGCATCGCCTAAGTTACAAACTACTCCGAGTGATGGGCGATCCTCACACTCGGAGGCTTAGATGCGATTCCGTATCGCCTAAGTTACAAACTACTCCGAGTGATGGGCGATCCTCACACTCGGGGGCTTAGATGCGATTCCGTATCGCCTAAGTTACAAAAACACTCCGAGTGATGGGCGATCCTCACACTCGGGGGCTTAGATGCGATTCCGTATCGCCTAAGTTACAAACTACTCCGAGTGATGGGCGATCCTCACACTCGGGGGCTTAGCCGCGATTCCGCATCGCCTAAGTTACAAAAACACTCCGATTGATGAGCGATCCTCACACTCGGGAGCTTAGCTGAGATTCCGCATCGCCTAAGTTACAAACTACTCCGAGTGATGGGCGATCCTCACACTCGGGGGCTTAGCCGCGATTCCGCATCGCCTAAGTTACAAAAACACTCCGAGTGATGGGCGATCCTCACACTCGGGGGCTTAGATGCGATTCCGTATCGCCTAAGTTTCAAACTACTCCGAGTGATGGGCGATCCTCACACTCGGGGGCTTAGATGCGATTCCGTATCGCCTAAGTTACAAATTACTCCGAGTGATGGGCAATCCTCACACTCGGGGGCTTAGATGCGATTCCGTATCGCCTAAGTTACAAATTCCTCCGAGTGATGAGCGATCCTCACACTCGGGCGCTTAGCCGCGATTCCGCATCGCCTAAGTTACAAAAACACTCCGAGTGATGGGCGATCCTCACACTCGGGGGCTTAGATGCGATTCCGTATCGCTTAAGTTACAAACTACTCCGAGTGATGGGCGATCCTCACACTCGGGGGCTTAGCCGCGATTCCGCATCGCCTAAGTTACAAAAACACTCCGAGTGATGAGCGATCCTCACACTCGGGAGCTTAGCTGCGATTCCGCATCGCCTAAGTTACAAACTACTCCGAGTGATGGGCGATCCTCACACTCGGGGGCTTAGCCGCGACTCCGTGTCGCCTAAGTTCAAAACCCCGTCGAGTGGATAACATCACTCGGAGGCTTAGCCGCGACTCCGTGTCGCCTAAGTTTAAACCTCGTCGAGTGGATAACATCACTCGAAAGCTTAGCCGCGATTCCACATCGCCTAAGTTACAAACTACTCCGAGTGATGGGCGATCCTCACACTTGGGGGCTTAGCCGCGATTCCGCATCGCCTAAGTTACAAAAACACTCCGAGTGATGAGCGATCCTCACACTTGGGGGCTTAGCTGCGATTCCGCATCGCCTAAGTTATAAACTACTCCGTGTGATGAGCGATCCTCACACTCGGAAGCTTAGCTGCGATTCCGTATCGCCTAAGTTAGAAATACTCTGAGTGTCGAAGCAATCCCCACACTCGGAAGCTTAGCTGCGAACCAGCTTTCGCCTAAGTTAGTCAACCAAACAAATTTAAGACCCCTGCCGATGTCGCCGCCACTCGACAGCGGTCTCGGGGACTACACCCAGTGGGTGCACTCCGCGTGCCCCCACTGGACCAGAAACCACTCGACAAGACCTGATCTACTCGAGAGGGAATCAAGCAAAGGACTGAAAAGCAAATTCAGATAAATCCAGAGTATTCAGCATGGATAAAAGTTGCCCATACAAATGACGAAAGTACTCGGGCCCAAGACCCGAAAGAAGTTTTAACGATACACCACCACTCGGCATACCGAGGCAAATTAAAGTTTTTGATCACCAGCAAAGTTTTTTCAAGCTTCAGGGGGACTCGCGGGCTCGACGAAGGTATCCAGGTCGATCCCGTTGGCGATCCGAGTAGCTGCTGAGATGAAGGTCTCCAGGAAGTCCTCGAATTGCAGCTTTTTGGTATTGGACACCTGAAGTGCTTTCAGCTTGTCTTCCTTAACCTCCTTGCAATGGACCCTGACGAGTGAGAGAGCCACGTCAGCTCCACAGCGCGCCGCGGATTTCTTCCATGCCTGCACTCGACCAGGGAGCTCATCGAGCTGAGTCATCATTGACTCCAGGTCAGCCTGAAGGGAGTCTTCTGGCCACAGTTCCTTGTCGACCTTCTCCATGGCACTCCTCAGCCGAGTGATATACTCCCGGACGCCAGCAATTCGAGTTTCAAGCCGGAACATGTTCATGGCCACAGCATCTCCAACAAGTGACTTAGAAGGATCCAGATTGGGCTCGATCTCCTCGGTCTCCTTCTCGAAGTCCTTGCAGAATTCTACGTGAAGAAGATGGGAAGGATTAGTCATAATACTGTTCCCTGGAAATTAATGAGGTTCACTCGACTGGATGAAGTTGGGATTGACGAGATTCACTCGACTGGATAAAATTACCTTCAAGCAGAGCATACATCTTCTGGGCGTAATCCCCCAGATGGGCCTCCAAGCACTTTGCTTTCTTGGTCGCATGGTCAAGCTTTTTGTTCCAGTCGGCCCGCTCCTGCTTCAGCTTGGTGTTTTCCTCCTCCAGCTTCTTGGCTGCGGCAAGCTTCTTCTCAGCAGCTTCAGTCTTCTCCCTCGCCGTCTTTTGGGCATCGGCGAGTGCTTGGTCTTTGTCCTCCAGTGCCTTCTTCATCGTATCTAAGGAAACAGCACTGTTGAGTCGCGCTTGGAGTCGACGGTTTTCAGCACGCACGTCTGCTCGAGTGGAGTCACTTGGTTCAAAGATGGAAGAAACAAATAATGAAGTACTCGATCAACAAAGTTTACCTCCTGAAGCCTTTAGATCAGCTTGCGCACGCTCCAGGTCTCTCCTCCCCAGTTCCAAGTCGAGCTGAAGCTGAGCCTTCTCCTTCTCCAAATCAACGTACCGAGTGTCGAGCTCACAAGCCTTCTGAAGATCAAACAACAAAAACAATTCAGTCGACAGAAATATGGGCTCCGAGTCCAAGTTCTAAGACTCCCGCCGACTGCCCGCAGTCGACGGCAGTCTCGGGGACTACACCCAGTGGGTGCACTCGGCGTGCCCCCACTGGAACGGTATCCACTCGGAACGGTCCGCCCGATCCGAGTGACGGCTGAACAAAAAAAAACAAGAGAAGAAACAAGACAAAAGTTCTAAGACTCCTGCCGACCGCCCGCAGTCGACAGCAGTCTCGGAGACTACACCCAGTGGGTGCACTCGGCGTGCCCCCACCGGAACGGTATCCACTCGGAACGGTCCGCCCAATCCGAGTGATGGCCAAACAAAAAAAAAACAGGTTGTCCACTCGACCAGGTCAGCCCTGGCCGAGTGCGTGACGATCGATTGCCACTCGACGGACAGAAAACTCCCAGCGGGTGCAGAAGTCAAGTCATGGCAAAGACACAATCAGAAAACGCACTTACAAGTGCACTTACTTGGACGTTCGCCCGAAGCGCTGAGCTAGCGTCGTAAGCCAGCTTGCTGGCCTCGTACGCCTCCTTGGTTCGCTGCATCATGTGTTCAGCCTGCATCATCGCCTCCTTGGCAGCCCCAGTCTGATCTTCTGGAACGCGGTGCAGGGAGAAAATGGTCTGCGAAGGGGCCGGTGATGCAGTCACAAGTACTGGCGTTTGCGAGGTTGCTGCTTGGGAGACAGGCACTTGAGGCGGGCTGGCGAACTCCACGGTCATCTGAGTCGGCTCTGCAATCGGTTCAGTTGAAGGAGGGGCTGCGGGGTCGGTATCCATTGGCTCTGCAAGTCATCAGTCGACGTTTCACAAGACTGTCGAATGGTTCGAGAAGAAATGTCGAATGCAATATATCATACCCAGGCGGGAGGTAGCTGCATCAGGTGTGTCCTTCTCCGCGCTCTCCTCTCTTCGCCCTGGCGATGTCACCGAGGTAGCAGCCCTGACATTCAAGAGTCACTCGGTCAGCGATAATATGAAATCTAGCAACAAGTCAAGTGAAGAGCAAGAGTACTTACGTCGAGGCAATCGGCACGTCAACCTTGATTCTGGGGAGAGCCTTCCGGAGCTTGGTGGTGGTGACCTTGGGCTGCTTGGCAACCTTTTCAATCGGCTCTGGCGTCGACGTCCGACTGCGCTTGGAGCTCCGGGTGGTCGACCTCCCGGCCCGACCCCGGTCGAGTGTTGGGTCGTGACGCTGCTTGGAACGCCCTTCAGAACGCGGAGGAGACACGACTTCAACTTCATCGCTCCCCGACGAGTCGTCACCGTTGCCTTCGCTGTCCTCGGCGTAACTGATGCTGTCGCTGTCGCTCTCGCTCCCCGCTCCTTCAAGGTTCTGACCGCCATTCGGCACGGGTGAATACATGTTCGTGAGCTCCTGCAAAGATTCAAGTCAGTCAGCTGAAGACATATTCACTCGACAAGATACAAAAGCAATCGACAACTACAAGACTTACCACATTCGGCTGGCGCTCGGCAGAAAAGGGCTGGACTCTCTTGGAACCTCTGGGGTTATCCCGTGCCCCCGTGATGCCGCGCAGCCACTGAGTGACAGTTTCCTCTGGGACCTCTTCCGGGTGGGTACGAGTGGTATCGTTGACTCCTGAGTAATGCCACATCGGATGGTCCCGCGCCTGGAGCGGCTGGATCCGTCGACCCAGGAACACCTCCAACAGATCCAAGCCGGTCACTCCATCGCGAACCAGATTCACAACACTGTTCATCAAGATCCCCACATTGGCCTTCTCTTCCTCGGCCACGGTCAGAGATGGGGGCGCAGTGGGTCGGTCCAGCGTGAAGGGAAGAAGGCCGGTCGACATGTTTGGGGACGCGACGTCGTGGCAGTAGAACCAGGTCGACTGCCAGCCCCGCACCGACTCCGGAAGGGTGAGCGCTGGGAATGCACTCCCCGTCCTCTTCTGAAGACCCAAACCCCCGCATAGCTGGATGACGTTGGTCCTATTATCACTAGTGTGGGCCTTCTTTACCGACTGAGGACGGATGGTAAAGATGTGCTTGAACAGACCCCAGTGGGCGGGACAACCCAAGAAACACTCACACATCGTTACGAAAGCAGCGAGATACGCAATTGCGTTGGGAGGAAAATGGTGCAACTGAGCCCCGAAGAAATTCAGAAAACCGCGGAAGAAGGGATGCGGGGGCAGAGCAAAACCTCTCTCCAAATGGGTGGTCAGGAGGACCCGCTCGCCCTCACGCGGCTCCGGCTCCGCTTCCGTCCCCGGCAACCTCCACGACCCAGCCGCAACCAGGCCGTCAGCGACGAGCTTCTCCACGTCCAACGCCGTCACGGTTGACGGCAGGAAATCGCCCTGCATCCATCCGGGTGGCGCTGCGGCCCGGGCGCTCGAGGGCTTCTTCCCCTTCGTCGTCTTCTTGGGCGCCATTGTCGCAGCGGCGAGCGGATTCGATCTGAGCAGTGCGGCGGCGGAGCAAAAGAAGCGGAGGAGACGAGGGGAAAATGAGCGCACTGTCGCAACTTCCCCTCCCCTCTCGTTTTTTATATCCGTCGGCCCGAGTCACTGACTCGTGGGCCCGCCATATCCCTGTGCATCCCACTAACGGCGGAGACGCGATACGTGGCGACAAAGTCGGCGCGAAGATTGAGGAGCCGCTGTCCCGACGGTTGCGTCATCCCCGCTCTGCGCGCGTTCCCCGTAAATTCGAATCCCGTGAAATCCGGGCCGGACAGAGCGTCCTGTCACATCTGAACACCCTGCTGACCACTCGGACTCGAACCTGCGTCTAAATTCACTCGGAAGAATTGACCAGTTGAATAGATCAAGGCAGACGTTGGAAGGCCCAGTCTTCACAGGTATCCTGAAGATCTCGAAACTCACTCGGGACGCTGAGTTCGACAGAACCTGCACTGCACCTTCTCCACTCGAACCCTGACCCATTCGGGGGCTAATGACGAGGATACGTACCTAGGGTAGGGTATTAGGCCTGTCCTACATGCCCCTCCTAAGGACACCACATTCAAGATCTACAAGACTACAAGAAAGATTCCGACTGAACTAGACAAGGCGTGTGAGTCACTCGACAGATGTTCACTCGGAAGACCCCCCCTACACTCGACAGTCAACTCTCACTCGGAGGGGTCGCCAACCACTCGACAACAGAAGACCAGGAGACTCCCCAGGGAGGCCAACGGTCAGGCGTTATGTTCGTCTTAACTAGCATTTACTATATACGTTACCAGTAACGTCCCTCCTTTATTACCGCAATCAAACCCCTTAATGCCATATGTTTATGAGGGGCAGCGCACTCTATATAAGCCACCCCTCCCCACTGGCACAAGGGTTCGCAATCCTTTGTAAACACAACACGCGTATCACTCGACAGAGTAAGCTCCCCGGAGCACCTGAGACGTAGGGCTGTTATCACTTCCGAGTGAGGCCTGAACTCATACATCTGTGTGTACACCCTCGCCGTAGCTAAGGTTCTGCCCTCTCCATTCGTACCCCTACCATCTACTGTCAGACACGTTCCCACGACACTATCTGCCGGGGTTACCTCGTCCCTTAGGATCGGCTTACCCATGTGCAAGTGCCGTTCACATGGAACCTTTCTCCTCTTCGGCCTTCAAAGTTCTCATTTGATTATTTGCTACTACCACCAAGATCTGCACCGACGGCCGCTCCGCCCGGGCTCGCGCCCTGGGTTTTGCAGCGGCCGCCGCGCCCTCCTACTCATCGGGGCATGGCGCTCGCCCAGATGGCCGGGTGTGGGTCGCGCGCTTCAGCGCCATCCATTTTCGGGGCTAGTTGATTCGTCAGGTGAGTTGTTACACACTCCTTAGCGGATTTTGACTTCCAGGACCACCGTCCTGTTGTCTTAATCGACCAACACCCTTTGTGGGTTCTAGGTTAGCGCGCAGTTGGGCACGATAACCCGGCTTCCGGTTCATCCCGCATCGCCAGTTCTGCTTACCAAAAATGGCCCACTTGGAGCACCCGATTCCATGGCATGGCTCACCGAAGCAGCCGCGCCATCCTACCTATTTAAAGTTTGAGAATAGGTCGAGGACGTTGCGTCCCTAATGCCTCTAATCATTGGCTTTACCTGATAGAACTCGTAATGGGCTCCAGCTATCCTGAGGGAAACTTCGGAGGCAACCAGCTACTAGATGGTTCGATTAGTCTTTCGCCCCTATACCCAAGTCAGACGAACGATTTGCACGTCAGTATCGCTTTGAGCCTCCACCAGAGTTTCCTCTGGCTTCGCCCCGTTCAGGCATAGTTCACCATCTTTCGGTTCCCGACAGGCATGCTCCAACTCGAACCCTTCACAGAAGATCAGGGTCGGCCAGCGGTGCGGCCCGTGTGGGCCTCCCGCTCGTCAGCTTCCTTGCCCATCCCAGGTTTCAGAACCCGTCGACTCGCACGCATGTCAGACTCCTTGGTCCATGTTTCAAGACGGGTCGGATGGGGAGCCCGCAGGCCATTGCATCGCAGTGCCCCAAGGGACACGCCTTTCGGCGCGCGGGTACCGGCTGTCAGGACCGGATTTCCAGGATATTCATTTCCCAGTAAATGGCCCTTGTGCTCACCAGCCCCAGGATTACTGTTAGCTGATGAGACACAATCTTGATACAGAAATCCCAAGCAAAAAAATACAAAGTCTGAAGTACAAGACCATTGTGGTCTATGAGTACAACAACAGGTTTCTAGTGGTTGATGGCGGAAGCGGTTTGCGGTTCATCAGCGTCTATGGGACTCCATTTCCCACAGGAACAGCTGACCTGGATAACTCCTATCTTCGCGAGGCTGCTATCATCGTTGCCTAGGTTCCGGGCTGTCGTCGTTGCGCTCCTCTCCAAGCAATAAATCTGGCCAAGACAATAGTCAGGGACAAGCCAGTGAGTACTTTGAATGTACTCACAAACATCATGAAAACAGGTATAATACAGCAGGTGATAATCATGCACTGAAACAATCCACGATCACTTAGTCAGTCACAAAATAAAATTCATGATGCACGCAAGCAAGTCATTCATATTAAACAGGAATAAGCAATCAGAGAATAAAAATCAGATAAACTGATCGAGTGTCTGAATGCGACGCCTCGAAAGGATAAAAATATAAAGCATGCCTCAGTCGGGCGTCTGGGTGACACCACATAAAGGGCTTATATGGAAAACAAGTAACAAGCATGCCACAGTCGGGCGTCTGAGCGACACCACATAAAGGGCTTATAAGGAAAAATAAATAACAGGCATGCCACAGTCGGGCGTCTGAGCGACACCACATAAAGGGCTTATAAGGAAAAATAAACAACAAGCATGCCACAGTCGGGCGTCTGAGCGACACCACATAAAGGGCTTATAAGGAAAAATAAATAACAGGCATGCCACAGTCGGGCGTCTGAGCGACACCACATAAAGGGCTTATAAGGAAAAATAAATAACAGACATGCCACAGTCGGGCGTCTGAGCGACACCACATAAAGGGCTTATAAGGGAAACTAAATAACAATAAGTATCCAGGAGGTAGAACCGTCCCAAGGATACTCAATAATACAAATTAAAAATGGTTAGTCCACAATAATAATAGTCAAAATCATCATTATCACATGCCAAGATCAATATTCTGGTTTAGAAGTTTTTCCTCCGAAGACCGACACTAAGACCGACACTTGACCCATCCCAGACTGTAGTCCTTAACCGCGGACACGGCTATTCAAATAGATATAAACTCTGCAGAGGGTGTACTCTTTACCCACGAGTAACGGATTCCTTTAGCCCACCGGGACTAATTCCGCTTACGGTCTTTTAGTTGAAAACACACCTAACCCGCACACACCAGCTTAACTTCCCGATGCCTGGAATCACCCACGACATTCGTTAAGCAAAACTCTAAGTGGGGAGGCTCCAACCTCGAATAGCATGGGATCAAATTTATATTCGCGCGCTCTAAGGGATGCCCCCCTCTCGGTCCAACCGGAAACACCCATGCCCCCGGACCAAGTGACATGCCTACCAGTGACCACTGGTATCTTTCACTATGGCCCCTCTGTACGGTGTGTGCCAAGAAAGGGGTTGACAACTTACTGGACCGTACCCTACCTGCGGCAGGGACAAGTGGTAGTACGGAACAAGTATGGGGGTTACTGGAACAAGACTCGATCTATGGTCGACTCAGGAGGCTTATGTGTTCCCTGCATGGTTAGCACAACAATTATTTTTCACAGTTTCCAAACAGAATCACCACTCATCACACCCCTTCATGTATCACTGACCACTCTCGCTTCAACGAGATGTCAACACCAAGCTCGTGTCTACCCGAGACAGAGACTTCTCCGGATCCCTTCCGGTAGGCATGAGAGGTGTAAGAGTATGAATACTGTCACAAGTATTTAAATTCCAACAGCAAGGAATTTCTATCATGCACTCAGGAGCATGATCACGTCACATAAAATAATGCATGCTTCGAGTCAATATGGTGTTGTAGTTACGTCAAACATCACCAAACAATTATTATGCCCGGGTTCAGAATGCTTGCCTATCATGTGTAGGTAGATGGTGAGCACTCCAAAACTTTGAAAGTTTCTGCCTCTCTCCATTTCCTATTTTGAAAATAATTTGAATTAACACGCAAATCAAAACAGTACAAAAAGTTGTCTTGTAAAATTTCCAAATAAATATGAAAATAAACTAGACAGAATTTGAGAGACAAAAGAAAAAGAATCAAATCAAAAGGAGTTGTAGTTTAAAAGATACGGCCAGTCAAAGTTGAGTCAAAGCTCTGATTTTTAATAAAAACAGAAAATAAGAAAACGCTTCGGTGGCTTATACGCTATCGCAATAGAGAAACGTACCTCACGGAATGCGCTTTCACTTAAGACACCGCAGTAGCGCCTGAGTCACTGGCAGGGGGGACCCGCGCTGTCAGGATCATCCCCCTCCTCTCGCGCGCGCTGGGACAGAAACAGGGGCGGGCTTCCGCGGCGATTGCCGGAGCTAGAGGACGCCGTTCTCGACGTCCGGCACATCCACGAGCTCAGGAGGATCACCCGCATAGGATGGAGGGGAAGGGAGTGCCCGGAGAGCTCCTGGTTGAGCGCAGCTTCGTCAATGGCGGAAGGGAGCTTCGGCTATGGGGTGGTTTCCTTCCCTGTATGCTTTAGGATGCAACGGAGGGAGGGAATGGGCTAGCTGGGTCCTTTAAGAGCTACTGCCGTCGAGAGGGAGGCACTGGCGGCCTATTTATAGCACGGCGGCGACGGCTCCGAAGCGGCCGTGGATAAGAACGACGGTGCACCGCTACTGTTGGCTGCAGGGCGACGTGTCGAGGCTGGGGATGTCGGCAGAGGCTAGAGGACGAGCGTGCACTGCTCCAGGGGCGAGCTGGCGAGCGCGGGTGGCTTGGGCGGTGCTGTCCGCGGCAAGGACGGCAGGCGGCGGCCGTGGCAGCTTGCGGGCGCGGCAGAGTGCTGCAGGGCTCGTGAATGATGCATGGTCTGGCCTAGCGCAGCGCGGGAACAGCCACTGGATGAGGACGAGCGCGGGGAGGCGGCAACTGGTCGCGGCGATGCGGGTGCGGCGCGTGCTAAACGTGCGCTCTGGGCACGCCCAGAGCACGCACGCGTGGTGTTCGGCAAAATGCCAATGCCTGCCAGGGGACTCTATTCCACATGGGGTTCTACAGGGGTGAATTGTTGATCAAGGCAAAGCTAGAAGACAAGCTTATAAGGCCAGATGAGCTAATCTCCAATGCAAAGCAAAAATCATGTCAAAACAGTTCATGGACTCAAGCTGCTCGACAAAATGCTAAGGGCATCCAGAAGGTTTTGCTAGTGACCAAAATTTCCAGATCAAAGTCTCTTTATATCCACAAGAATATGGAAAGGTTAGTTTGAGTAAAACAAAAACTTGTTAGTGCAAGTTTTGCAAATCTTCAACTCTGGACAGAAAATACAGGCTATTATTGCATGTGTATAAAATCTTCCAACGGCTCTTAACTCCTGGACTTAAGAGTTTGGTAGCAAGTACTAATAGAAGGAAAACTTTCATAGGCAATAGGGCAAGATAAAATGGGGTTGCAGTAGAAACTTCCAAACTGAACCAGAATGAATATGAGGATGGTTTGCTCAATTTTTCCAAAGAACACATATGGGTTTTTGCATAAAAATGAATTATATACTTCTACTAACATCTCCAGATTTTTATGGAATTTTTAAAGTAATATTTAAATAGGTTGTAGTGCAAACTACAAACTGAACCAGATCTGAAAACTTGAGATAGGGCTCAAAATCCCCAAATGACTAAGAGAGGTTTTTGCATAAAAATGATGTAGTAACATCACTTGTCTTCTACAATTTTTTGTAGAATTTTTAAGCGAAGTTATCAAAAGGTTGCAGTGCAAATGAGGCTCCAAAAATATGACAAGCCATTTTAAAAGAAATAGAGTTAGGAGAATAATTATAGAAATATTTCCCACTGATCATATATAATAAAAATGAAATGCTCTGGAGTAGGCACTCAAATCCAAAAACATTTTTGAAAAGTTTCTACTAGGAGGGGAAAACTCCACCATTCAGAAGAAAAGAATGATTCTAAAATCAAAAGACAACCCAGAAAATTAAAATTTAATTTCCTGGCAAAATTTTAATTAATAAAAACATGGTCAAAATTTTGGGGTGTTACAACACTACCCCCCTTAAGAAAAATCTCGTCCTCGAGATTTGCTAAGGACGGTATCAAAAATATTACTCCTATTATCATGCGGTAAGAATCGAAAAATCAAAAATCCTACTCACGCAATATGACGCGGTTACAGTGAAAAGGCAAATAACTGGGAAAACTACAGTGGGGTACTGGCGTTGCGTGAATTTAAAATTATGCCATGGAGAAATATTTGTTGCAAGGGTTCAAAGAAAAGAAAACCAACCTCGAGATTTACGGAGAGTGAAAACAGTTGATCAAAAATTACAGCAGAAACAAATCCACTCACATCAATTGAAACTAAATAGTTTATTCATAGCACAAACTTTGGATACAACACATAAGCTGCAACACATAAATAAATGCTAGGATAACAAACACAGAAGTGGCGTCTACAACGTAAACGAAAGATGGGCTGGGTCCTGAGCAAATGTCTCAGGCACTGGGGCACATTCCTCTTCTACCGGAGGAAGCGGATTGACCAGTCGAAGAACGCGCCTCTCCTGGTCTGGCCTCAGTGGTCTGCCAATGGCGATCTGAGGATTCAAATCGGCGAGCCTCTGGAGATAACCCATTACTCGCTGTGTCAAACGCTCTTGCGCGATGACGTACTGGGCAAGGTTGGCCAGTACCGGGTCCCTCTCAATTCGCTCACCGGGAAAAGATGCTGCTTCTCCGGGCGCTGCACGACTCGAGAAGTAATAATACCCCCTTTCGCTGGCATAGGGTACCGCGAATCGAAGGCGAGCAAGCGCTTCGTACGCAGCAGCTTCTATGGCCATTTGCGGAGTCGGCATAGATTTCCCCACGAAGGATACTTCCGTTGGGTCTTGGTTTGGGTTTGCGGGAGGGATGTGTACTACTGCCCAATATTTCGAGGAGGATGGGGTGATCCTCGTTTTGAGCAGCTCGTACTGGGGTGGATGGGTAGAACTCATGGTACTGCAGGTAAAGTCCCACAGTATTTTGACAAAACTACCTGGGGTTGCATCTGGAGTTCTCAGATGAATACTAGGGCTCGGCATGGCAAAAATGGCTGTGAGAGCTGTGCACAAAGTGAGGGATGCTTGGTAAGGTCACGGGGTGGCCTGTTATATAGCATCTGGCTGGGTTACCGATTGCGGTGTGGGGGGCAAACTAGTTTGTCGGTTCTGCTCTATGGGGTTCGGGGTCAATGCCACAGATACATATCTCACAAAAGTGACGTATCACTGCGGGTATCGTCTGGGGTGGTTTCGGTAGCTATGCCCGGAATTTAATATGCAACCGCACGCCAAAACTAATGCGTGGCTACTATTTAAAACAGAGGCACACAAGCAGACTGCATTTATTCAAGGCGATTACAAGGTCACACTATTACATGGCGTAGAAATACTAAGACTCGGTACTATTCGAGTAACTTAGTCTACCTCGTTAATATCTAGTCGAGCGTGCCTTGTAGACGTCGAGGCCTCTCCATGGGCTTCTCCGTCGGGGTTTGCTGGATGGGGTTGTGGAGCTGCAGGGTCGGGGTAGCGATGATGACCATCGCGGGGATTGGTGGTCACAATCCCATTGGAGCGTGTCCCTAAAATGCGACGAAGCTCCTCCGGGGATGCAAATACATTCCGGTCGGTTGCAGGGGCAGCCCTAAAGGACTCGATCGGCTGTCCGAACAGCACGACTGGGTTGTCGGCGTCGGGCACATCTTCTCCTCTTGCCGGGGTTCGACGGGCAAGCTCTCCACGAGCTGCGATCAGATCCAGAGTGACCTGATCAAACAATGCCTCCAGTGCACTTACATAGCGCACCAGATGCAGCAATGCAGGGTCCGTCTCGTGGTCTCCGTTGGCAACCTGGGGTGGCCTACTATACCCGTCACGGCTGGGGTAGTAGTAGAACGAGCGGCAGTTAACTCTTGGCGATAGGTGCCAGAGTTGAACTATAGCCTCTCGTGCGGCCAGCTGGATGGCTTGTGGCTCAAAGGAAGTTGTCCTTCCAGTGAACCTGTAGGGGCGCTCTGGTGCTATACCCCTACCATAGACGTGCACCGTGGCCCAGAATTGACGGCTCTCACCGCCCATGAGCCCTTGGTACACAACATACTCCGGGGGCTCCTCTAATGCAAAGGCACGACGGGTGAGGTTTGCCAGCACGGTGACAAAACCTCCAAGGTTGGTTGCTGTGGTCTCATTGTGAACAATGGGGCCAGGCATCTTGGCTTGGTTTTGGGGTAGAGGCTGTGCTGTGCTGGGTTGGGGCTAGCGTTCCCTTTTATAGAAAAAGAGAACGGAGTCTTCCTTCGCACGCTTCCGAATGGGACAAATAGGGTGTCGGTCACTGGCGCGTGATCGACAGGCTAGGCTGATAGGTTGGGCACCGACTGACAAAAAGTTGTCGGTGTCACTGTGTGGCTATCGTACACGAGAAGCTTGACTGGGTTTAGGTTAAGGTCTGGTGGGTGGGTTAACCTAGGTTTATCGACCTGGCTAAGATAGGATTAGCCAATGGTCAGCCTGGCCCTGATACCAAGGTTGTTAGGACCGGATTTCCAGGATATTCATTTCCCAGTAAATGGCCCTTGTGCTCACCAGCCCCAGGATTACTGTTAGGTGATGAGACACAATCTTGATACAGAAATCCCAAGCAAAAAAATACAAAGTCTGAAGTACAAGACCATTGTGGTCTATGAGTACAACAACAGGTTTCTAGTGGTTGATGGCGGAAGCGGTTTGCGGTTCATCAGCGTCTATGGGACTCCATTTCCCACAGGAACAGCTGACCTGGATAACTCCTATCTTCGCGAGGCTGCTATCATCGTTGCCTAGGTTCCGGGCTGTCGTCGTTGCGCTCCTCTCCAAGCAAGAAATATGGCCAAGACAATAGCCAGGGACAAGCCAGTGAGTACTTTGAATGTACTCGCAAACATCATGAAAACAGGTATAATACAGCAGGTGATAATCATGCACTGAAACAATCCACGATCACTTAGTCAGTCACAAAATAAAATTCATGATGCACGCAAGCAAGTCATTCATATTAAACAGGAATAAGCAATCAGAGAATAAAAATCAGATAAACTGATCGAGTGTCTGAATGCGACGCCTCGAAAGGATAAAAATATAAAGCATGCCTCAGTCGGGCGTCTGGGCGACACCACATAAAGGGCTTATATGGAAAATAAGTAACAAGCATGCCACAGTCGGGCGTCTGAGCGACACCACATAAAGGGCTTATAAGGAAAAATAAATAACAGGCATGCCACAGTCGGGCGTCTGAGCGACACCACATAAAGGGCTTATAAGGAAAAATAAACAACAAGCATGCCACAGTCGGGCGTCTGAGCGACACCACATAAAGGGCTTATAAGGAAAAATAAATAACAGGCATGCCACAGTCGGGCGTCTGAGCGACACCACATAAAGGGCTTATAAGGAAAAATAAATAACAGGCATGCCACAGTCGGGCGTCTGAGCGACACCACATAAAGGGCTTATAAGGGAAACTAAATAACAATAAGTATCCAGGAGGTAGAACCGTCCCAAGGATACTCAATAATACAAATTAAAAATGGTTAGTCCACAATAATAATAGTCAAAATCATCATTATCACATGCCAAGATCAATATTCTGGTTTAGAAGTTTTTCCTCCGAAGACCGACACTAAGACCGACACTTGACCCATCCCAGACTGTAGTCCTTAACCGCGGACACGGCTATTCAAATAGATATAAACTCTGCAGAGGGTGTACTCTTTACCCACGAGTAACGGATTCCTTTAGCCCACCGGGACTAATTCCGCTTACGGTCTTTTAGTTGAAAACACACCTAACCCGCACACACCAGCTTAACTTCCCGATGCCTGGAATCACCCACGACATTCGTTAAGCAAAACTCTAAGTGGGGAGGCTCCAACCTCGAATAGCATGGGATCAAATTTATATTCGCGCGCTCTAAGGGGTGCCCCCCTCTCGGTCCAACCGGAAACACCCATGCCCCCGTACCAAGTGACATGCCTACCAGTGGCCACTGGTATCTTTCACTATGGCCCCTCTGTACGGTGTGTGCCAAGAAAGGGGTTGACAA
>CM077664.1:79791984-79821984 GCA_039707655.1 Elymus sibiricus
GGGGACCGGGACAGCGATGACGTTGACCCCGAGGGGTAACAGTTTTCCGGAGGCGACATCCGAGGGACACCGTTGCGACTGTTTACCGTCGGTCGGACCATGTGCGAAACGGGCTACTTTCCTGTTTCTCGAGCCACGTTCGGCTGTTGGGTCAGGATTTCATGCGAGACGTACACGGGACCGGGCCACCACTCTCGTGATGGCATAACGACGGGACATCCGAGGCAACGTCGGGAACGAATTGGGCTACGGGAGAAACGAGTGTTTTTCCTACGAAAAACAGCCCGAGTTCCCTATGCCCAACCGGGAGGACCCCTCCTCCCTACTATACCCGAGGGCTTTAGCCCCCCTTGGGACCCCTGCCCTTCAGTTTGTGAAGGAGGGGTACACTGTTTTGAAACGCTGCCGTGGCAGCGTTTTCGTGCCATGACACACGTTTTCGCTGCCATGGCACCGTTTCCTTCCGTTCATTACCCAGTTTTGGCCCAGTTTCCATGGCGTATGGGCCGTTTTTTCCCGGACCTCGTACCGCCTGGTCTGGCGCCGTGTACGGGTCCGTGTACGCGTCGGTGGCTCATCGATGGTTTTGCCCAGTTTTCCATGGCGCGCGTCTAGTTCCGTCCACGACGGGCGTCGGGCACGTTTTTTCCCGTGTCCCCATACCGCCCGGTTTGGATCCGTGTACGGGTCCGTGTACGCGTCGGTGGCTCGTCGGTGGTTTTGCCCAGTTTTCCATGGCACGCGTCCAGTTCCGTCCACGACGGGCGTCGGGCACTTTTTTCCCGTGTCCACGTACTGCCCGTTCTGGGTCCGTGTACGCGTCGGTGGCTCGTCCGTGGTTTTGCCAAGTTTTCCATGGCGCGCGTCCAGTTCCGTCCACGACGGGCGTCGGGCACTTTTTTCCCGTGTCCACGTACCGCCCGTTCTGGGTCCGTGTATTGGTCCGTGTACGCGTCGGTGGCTCGTCAGTGGTTTTGGCCGGTTTTCCATGGCGCGCGCCCAGTTTCGTCCACGACGGGCGTCGGGCACTTTTTTCCCATGTCCACGTACCGCCCGTTCTGGGTTCGTGTACGCGTCGGTGGCTCGTCGGTGGTTTTGCCCAGTTTTGCATGGCGGGCGCCCAATTCCGTCCACGACGGGTGTCGGGCACTTTTTTCCCGTGTCCACGTACCGCCCGGTCGGGGTCCATGTACGGGTCCGTGTACGCGTCGGTGGTTCGTCGGTGGTTTTGCCCAGTTTTCCATGGCGCGCGTCCAGTTCCGTCCACGACGGGCGTCGGGCACGTTTTTTCTCATGTCCCCGTACCGTCCGGTCTGGGTCCGTGTATGGGTCCGTCTACGCGTCGTTGGCTCGTCGGTGGTTTTGCCCAGAATTCCATGGCGCGCGCCCAGTTCCGTCCACGACGGGCGTCAGGCACTTTTTCCCTTGTCCACGTACCGCCCGTTCTGGGTCCGTGTACGCGTCGATGGCTCGTCGGTAGTTTTGCCCAGTTTTACATGCCGCGCGTCCACTTCCGTCCACGACGGGTGTCGGGCACTTTTTTCCCGTGTTCACGTACCGCCCGATCTGGGTCCGTGTACGGGTCCGTGTACGCGTCGGTGGCTCGTCGGTGGTTTTGCCCAGTTTTCCATGGCGCGCGTCCAGTTCCGTCCACGACGGGCGTCGGGCACGTTTTTTCCCGTGTCCCCGTGCCGCCCGGTCTGGGTCCGTGTACGGGTCCGTGTACGCGTCGGTGGCTCGTCGGTGGTTTTGCCCAGTTTTCCATGGTGCGCGTCAAGTTCCGTCCACGACGGGCGTCGGGCACTTTTTTCCCCGCGTCCCCGTACGGCCCGTTCCGGGTCCGTGTACGGGTCCGTGTACGCGTCGGTGGCTCGTCGGTGGTTTTGGCCTGTTTACCATGGCGCGCGCCCAGTTCCGTCCACGACGGGCGTCGGGCACTTTTTCCCGTGTCCACGTGCCGCCCGTTCTGGGTCCGTGTACGTGTCGGTGGCTCGTCGGTGCTTTTGCCCAGTTTTCCATGGCGCGCGTCCAGTTCCGTCCACTACGGGCGTCGGGCACTTTTTTCCCGTGTCCACGTGTCACCCGGTTTGTATCCGTGTACGGGTCCGTGTACGCGTCGGTGGCTCGTCGGTGGTTTTGCCCAGTTTTCCATGGCACGCGTCCAGTTCCGTCCACGACGGGCGTCGGGCACTTTTTTCCCGTGTCCACGTAGGGTCCGTGTATGGGTCCGTGTACGCGTCGGTGGCTCGTCGGTGGTTTTGCCAAGTTTTCCATTACGCACGTCCAGTTCCGTCCACGACGGGCGTCGGGCACTTTTTCCCGTGTCCACGTACCGCCCGTTCTTGGTCCGTGTATGGGTCCGTGTATGCGTCGGTGGCTCGTCGGTGGTTTTGGCCTGTTTTCCATGGCGCGCGTCCAGTTCCGTCCACGACGGGTGTCGGGCACTTTTTCCCGTGTCCACGTACCGCCCGTTCTGGGTCCGTGTACGGGTCCGTGTACGCGTCGGTGGCTCGTCGGT
This sequence comes from Elymus sibiricus, assembly GCA_039707655.1. Lineage (NCBI taxonomy): Eukaryota > Viridiplantae > Streptophyta > Magnoliopsida > Poales > Poaceae > Elymus > Elymus sibiricus. Next base: position 79,794,503 of record CM077664.1, read on the forward strand.
GGTTTTGCCCAGTTTTCCATGGTGCGCGTCAAGTTCCGTCCACGACGGGCGTCGGGCACTTTTTTTCCCGCGTCCCCGTACGGCCTGTTCCGGGTCCGTGTACGGATCCGTGTACGCGTCGGTGGCTCGTCGGTGGTTTTGGCCTGTTTACCATGGCGCGCGCCCAGTTCCGTCCACGACGGGCGTCGGGCACTTTTTCCCGTGTCCACGTGCCGCCCGTTCTGGGTCCGTGTACGTGTCGGTGGCTCGTCGGTGCTTTTGCCCAGTTTTCCATGGCGCGCGTCCAGTTCCGTCCACTACGGGCGTCGGGCACTTTTTTCCCGTGTCACCCGGTTTGTATCCGTGTACGGGTCCGTGTACGCGTCGGTGGCTCGTCGGTGGTTTTGCCCAGTTTTCCATGGCACGCGTCCAGTTCCGTCCACGACGGGCGTCGGGCACTTTTTTCCCGTGTCCACGTACTGCCCGTTCTGGGTCCGTGTACGCGTCGGTGGCTCGTCGGTGGTTTTGCCAAGTTTTCCATTACGCACGTCCAGTTCCGTCCACGACGGGCGTCGGGCACTTTTTCCCGTGTCCACGTACCGCCCGTTCTTGGTCCGTGTATGGGTCCGTGTATGCGTCGGTGGCTCGTCGGTGGCTTTGGCTTGTTTTCCATGGCGCGCGTCCAGTTCCGTCCACGACGGGTGTCGGGCACTTTTTCCCGTGTCCACGTACCGCCCGTTCTGGGTCCGTGTACGGGTCCGTGTACGCGTCGGTGGCTCATCGGCGGTTTTGCCAAGTTTTCCATGGCGCGCGTCCAGTTCCGTCCACGACGGGCGTCGGGCACTTTTTCCCGTGTCCACGTACCGCCCGTTCTGGGTCCGTGTACGCGTCGGTGGCTCGTCGGTGGTTTTGCCCAGTTTTGCATGGCGGGCGCCCAATTCCGTCCACGACGGGTGTCGGGCACTTTTTTCCCGTGTCCACGTACCGCCCGGTCTGGGTCCGTGTACGGGTCCGTGTACGCGTCGGTGGTTCGTCGGTGGTTTTGCCCAGTTTTCCATGGCGTGCGTCCAGTTCCGTCCACGACGGGCGTCGGGCACGTTTTTTCTCGTGTCCCCGTACCGTCCGGTCTGGGTCCGTGTACGGGTCCGTCTACGCGTCGTTGGCTCGTCGGTGGTTTTGCCCAGATTTCCATGGCGCGCGCCCAGTTCCGTCCACGACGGGCGTCGGGCACTTTTTTCCCTTGTCCACGTACCGCCCGTTCTGGGTCCGTGTACGCGTCGATGGCTCGTCGGTAGTTTTGCCCAGTTTTACATGGCGTGCGTCCACTTCCGTCCACGACGGGCGTCGGGCACTTTTTTCCCGTGTCCACGTACCGCCCGATCTGGGTCCGTGTACGGGTCCGTGTACGCGTCGGTGGCTCGTCGGTGGTTTTGCCCAGTTTTCCATGGCGCGCGTCCAGTTCCGTCCACGACGGGCGTCGGGCACGTTTTTTCCCGTGTCCCCGTGCCGCCCGGTCTGGGTCCGTGTACGGGTCCGTGTACGCGTCGGTGGCTCGTCGAAGGTTTTGCCCAGTTTTCCATGGTGCGCGTCAAGTTCCGTCCACGACGGGCGTCGGGCACTTTTTTCCCGCGTCCCCGTACGGCCCGTTCCGGGTCCGTGTACGGGTCCGTGTACGCGTCGGTGGCTCGTCGGTGGTTTTGGCCTGTTAACCATGGCGCGCGCCCAGTTCCGTCCACGACGGGCGTCGGGCACTTTTTCCCGTGTCCACGTGCCGCCCGTTCTGGGTCCGTGTACATGTCGGTGGCTCGTCGGTGGTTTTGCCCAGTTTTCCATGGCGCGCGTCCAGTTCCGTCTACTACGGGCGTCGGGCACTTTTTTCCCGTGTCCACGTGTCGCCCGGTTTGGATCCGTGTACGGGTCCGTGTACGCGTCGGTGGCTCGTCGATGGTTTTGCCCAGTTTTCCATGGCACGCGTCCAGTTCCGTCCACGACGGGCTTCGGGCACTTTTTTCCCGTGTCCACGTACTGCCCGTTCTGGGTCCGTGTACGCGTCGGTGGCTCGTCGGTGGTTTTGCCAAGTTTTCCATTACGCACATCCAGTTCCGTCCACGACGGGCGTCGGGCACTTTTTCCCGTGTCCACGTACCGCCCGTTCTTGGTCCGTGTATGGGTCCGTGTATGCGTCGGTGGCTCGTCGGTGGTTTTGGCCTGTTTTCCATGGCGCGCGTCCAGTTCCGTCCACGACGGGTGTCGGGCACTTTTTCCCGTGTCCACGTACCGCCCGTTCTGGGTCCGTGTACGGGTCCGTGTACGCGTCGGTGGCTCGTCGGTGGTTTTGCCCAGTTTTCCATGGTGCGCGTCAAGTTCCGTCCACGACGGGCGTCGGGCACTTTTTTTCCCGCGTCCCCGTACGGCCCGTTCCGGGTCCGTGTACGGGTCCGTGTACGCGTCGGTGGCTCGTCGGTGGTTTTGGCCTGTTTACCATGGCGCGCGCCCAGTTCCGTCCACGACGGGCGTCGGGCACTTTTTCCCGTGTCCACGTGCCGCCCGTTCTGGGTCCGTGTACGTGTCGGTGGCTCGTCGGTGCTTTTGCCCAGTTTTCCATGGCGCGCGTCCAGTTCCGTCCACTACGGGCGTCGGGCACTTTTTTCCCGTGTCCACGTGTCACCCGGTTTGTATCCGTGTACGGGTCCGTGTACGCGTCGGTGGCTCGTCGGTGGTTTTGCCCAGTTTTCCATGGCACGCGTCCAGTTCCGTCCACGACGGGCGTCGGGCACTTTTTTCCCGTGTCCACGTACTGCCCGTTCTGGGTCCCTGTACGCGTCGGTGGCTCGTCGGTGGTTTTGCCAAGTTTTCCATTACGCACGTCCAGTTCCGTCCACGACGGGCGTCGGGCACTTTTTCCCGTGTCCACGTACCGCCCGTTCTTGGTCCGTGTATGGGTCCGTGTATGCGTCGGTGGCTCGTCGGTGGCTTTGGCTTGTTTTCCATGGCGCGCGTCCAGTTCCGTCCACGACGGGTGTCGGGCACTTTTTCCCGTGTCCACGTACCGCCCGTTCTGGGTCCGTGTACGGGTCCGTGTACGCGTCGGTGGCTCATCGGCGGTTTTGCCAAGTTTTCCATGGCGCGCGTCCAGTTCCGTCCACGACGGGCGTCGGGCACTTTTTCCCGTGTCCACGTACCGCCCGTTCTGGGTCCGTGTACGCGTCGGTGGCTCGTCGGTGGTTTTGCCCAGTTTTGCATGGCGGGCGCCCAATTCCGTCCACGACGGGTGTCGGGCACTTTTTTCCCGTGTCCACGTACCGCCCGGTCTGGGTCCGTGTACGGGTCCGTGTACGCGTCGGTGGTTCGTCGGTGGTTTTGCCCAGTTTTCCATGGCGTGCGTCCAGTTCCGTCCACGACGGGCGTCGGGCACGTTTTTTCTCGTGTCCCCGTACCGTCCGGTCTGGGTCCGTGTACGGGTCCGTCTACGCGTCGTTGGCTCGTCGGTGGTTTTGCCCAGATTTCCATGGCGCGCGCCCAGTTCCGTCCACGACGGGCGTCGGGCACTTTTTTCCCTTGTCCACGTACCGCCCGTTCTGGGTCCGTGTACGCGTCGATGGCTCGTCGGTAGTTTTGCCCAGTTTTACATGGCGTGCGTCCACTTCCGTCCACGACGGGCGTCGGGCACTTTTTTCCCGTGTCCACGTACCGCCCGATCTGGGTCCGTGTACGGGTCCGTGTACGCGTCGGTGGCTCGTCGGTGGTTTTGCCCAGTTTTCCATGGCGCGCGTCCAGTTCCGTCCACGACGGGCGTCGGGCACGTTTTTTCCCGTGTCCCCGTGCCGCCCGGTCTGGGTCCGTGTACGGGTCCGTGTACGCGTCGGTGGCTCGTCGAAGGTTTTGCCCAGTTTTCCATGGTGCGCGTCAAGTTCCGTCCACGACGGGCGTCGGGCACTTTTTTCCCGCGTCCCCGTACGGCCCGTTCCGGGTCCGTGTACGGGTCCGTGTACGCGTCGGTGGCTCGTCGGTGGTTTTGGCCTGTTAACCATGGCGCGCGCCCAGTTCCGTCCACGACGGGCGTCGGGCACTTTTTCCCGTGTCCACGTGCCGCCCGTTCTGGGTCCGTGTACATGTCGGTGGCTCGTCGGTGGTTTTGCCCAGTTTTCCATGGCGCGCGTCCAGTTCCGTCTACTACGGGCGTCGGGCACTTTTTTCCCGTGTCCACGTGTCGCCCGGTTTGGATCCGTGTACGGGTCCGTGTACGCGTCGGTGGCTCGTCGATGGTTTTGCCCAGTTTTCCATGGCACGCGTCCAGTTCCGTCCACGACGGGCTTCGGGCACTTTTTTCCCGTGTCCACGTACTGCCCGTTCTGGGTCCGTGTACGCGTCGGTGGCTCGTCGGTGGTTTTGCCAAGTTTTCCATTACGCACGTCCAGTTCCGTCCACGACGGGCGTCGGGCACTTTTTCCCGTGTCCACGTACCGCCCGTTCTTGGTCCGTGTATGGGTCCGTGTACGCGTCGGTGGCTCGTCGGTGGTTTTGGCCTAATTTCCATGGCGCGCGTCCAGTTCCGTCCACGACGGGCGTCGGGCACTTTTTCCCGTGTCCACGTACCGCCCGTTGTGGGTCCGTGTACGGGTCCGTGTACGCGTCGGTGGCTCATCGGTGGTTTTGCCAAGTTTTCCATGGCGCGCGTCCAGTTCCGTCCACGACGGGCGTCGGGCACTTTTTCCCGTGTCCACGTACCGCCCGTTCTGGGTCCGTGTACGCGTCGGTGGCTCGTCGGTGGTTTTGCCCAGTTTTGCATGGCGGGCGCCCAATTCCGTCCACGACGGGTGTCGGGCACTTTTTTCCCGTGTCCACGTACCGCCCGGTCTGGGTCTGTGTACGGGTCCGTGTACGCGTCGGTGGTTCGTCGGTGGTTTTGCCCAGTTTTCCATGGCGTGCGTCCAGTTCCGTCCACGACGGGCGTCGGGCACGTTTTTTCTCGTGTCCCCGTACCGTCCGGTCTGGGTCCGTGTACGGGTCCGTCTACGCGTCGTTGGCTCGTCGGTGGTTTTGCCCAGATTTCCATGGCGCGCGCCCAGTTCCGTCCACGACGGGCGACGGGCACTTTTTTCCCTTGTCCACGTACCGCCCGTTCTGGGTCCGTGTACGCGTCGATGGCTCGTCGGTAGTTTTGCCCAGTTTTACATGGCGCGCGTCCACTTCCGTCCACGACGGGCGTCGGGCGCTTTTTTCCCGTGTCCACGTACCGCCCGATCTGGATCCGTGTACGGGTCAGTGTACGCGTCGGTGGCTCGTCGGTGGTTTTGCCCAGTTTTCCATGGCGCGCGTCCAGTTCCGTCCACGACGGGCGTCGGGCACGTTTTTTCCCGTGTCCCCGTGCCGCCCGGTCTGGGTCCGTGTACGGGTCCGTGTACGCGTCGGTGGCTCGTCGGTGGTTTTGCCCAGTTTTCCATGGTGCGCGTCAAGTTCCGTCCACGACGGGCGTCGGGCACTTTTTTTCCCGCGTCCCCGTACGGCCCGTTCCGGGTCCGTGTACGGGTCCGTGTACGCGTCGGTGGCTCGTCGGTGGTTTTGGCCTGTTTACCATGGCGCGCGCCCAGTTCCGTCCACGACGGGCGTCGGGCACTTTTTCCCGTGTCCACGTGCCGCCCGTTCTGGGTCCGTGTACGTGTCGGTGGCTCGTCGGTGGTTTTGCCCAGTTTTCCATGGCGCGCGTCCAGTTCCGTCCACTACGGGCGTCGGGCACTTTTTTCCCGTGTCCACGTGTCGCCCGGTTTGGATCCGTGTACGGGTCCGTGTACGCGTCGGTGGCTCGTCGGTGGTTTTGCCCCGTTTTCCATGGCACGCGTCTAGTTCCGTCCACGACGGGCGTCGGGCACTTTTTTCCCGTGTCCACGTACTGCCCGTTCTAGGTCCGTGTACGCGTCGGTGGCTCGTCGGTGGTTTTGCCAAGTTTTCCATTACGCACGTCCAGTTCCGTCCACGACGGGCGTCGGGCACTTTTTTCCCGTGTCCACGTACCGCCCGTTCTTGGTCTGTGTATCGGTCCGTGTACGCGTCGGTGGCTCGTCGGTGGTTTTGGCCTGTTTTCCATGGCGCGCGTCCAGTTCCGTCCACGACGGGCGTCGGGCACTTTTTCCCGTGTCCACGTACCGCCCGTTCTGGGTCCGTGTACGGGTCCGTGTACGCGTCGGTGGCTCATCGGTGGTTTTGCCAAGTTTTCCATGGCGCGCGTCCAGTTCCGTCCACGAAGGGCGTCGGGCACTTTATCCCGTGTCCACGTACCGCCCGTTCTGGGTCCGTGTACGGGTCCGTGTACGCGTCGGTGGCTCGTCGGTGGTTTTGCCCAGTTTTGCATGGCGGGCGCCCAATTCCGTCCACGACGGGTGTCGGGCACTTTTTTCCCGTGTCCACGTACCGCCCGGTCTGGGTCCGTGTACGGGTCCGTGTACGCGTCGGTGGTTCGTCGGTGGTTTTGCCCAGTTTTCCATGGCGTGCGTCCAGTTCCGTCCACGACGGGCGTCGGGTACGTTTTTTCTCGTGTCCCCGTACCGTCCGGTCTGGGTCCGTGTACGGGTCCGTCTACGCGTCGTTGGCTCGTCGGTGGTTTTACCCAGATTTCCATGGCGCGCGCCCAGTTCCGTCCACGACGGGCGTCGGGCACTTTTTTCCCTTGTCCACGTACCGCCCGTTCTGGGTCCGTGTACGCGTCGATGGCTCGTCGGTAGTTTTGCCCAGTTTTACATGGCGCGCGTCCACTTCCGTCCACGACGGGCGTCGGGCACTTTTTTCCCGTGTCCACGTACCGCCCGATCTTGGTCCGTGTACGGGTCCGTGTACGCGTCGGTGGCTCGTCGGTGGTTTTGCCCAGTTTTCCATGGCGCGCGTCCAGTTCCGTCCACGACGGGCGTCGGGCACGTTTTTTCCCGTGTCCCCGTGCCGCCCGGTCTGGGTCCGTGTACGGGTCCGTGTACGCGTCGGTGGCTCGTCGAAGGTTTTGCCCAGTTTTCCATGGTGCGCGTCAAGTTCCGTCCACAACGGGCGTCGGGCACTTTTTTTCCCGCGTCCCCGTACGGCCCGTTCCGGGTCCGTGTACGGGTCCGTGTACGCGTCGGTGGCTCGTCGGTGGTTTTGGCCTGTTAACCATGGCGCGCGCCCAGTTCCGTCCACGACGGGCGTCGGGCACTTTTTCCCGTGTCCACGTGCCGCCCGTTCTGGGTCCGTCTACATGTCGGTGGCTCGTCGGTGGTTTTGCCCAGTTTTCCATGGCGCGCGTGCAGTTCCGTCCACTACGGGCGTCGGGCACTTTTTTCCCGTGTCCACGTGTCGCCCGGTTTGGATCCGTGTACGGGTCCGTGTACGCGTCGGTGGCTCGTCGATGGTTTTGCCCAGTTTTCCATGGCACGCGTCCAGTTCCGTCCACGACGGGCGTCGGGCACTTTTTTCCCGTGTCCACGTACTGCCCGTTCTGGGTCCGTGTACGCGTCGGTGGCTCGTCGGTGGTTTTGCCAAGTTTTCCATTACGCACGTCCAGTTCCGTCCACGACGGGCGTCGGGCACTTTTTTCCCGTGTCCACGTACCGCCCGTTCTTGGTCCGTGTATGGGTCCGTGTACGCGTCGGTGGCTCGTCGGTGGTTTTGGCCTGTTTTCCATGGCGCGCGTCCAGTTCCGTCCACGACGGGCGTCGGTCACTTTTTCCCGTGTCCACGTACCGCCCGTTCTGGGTCCTTGTACGGGTCCGTGTACGCGTCGGTGGCTCGTCGGTGGTTTTGCCAAGTTTTCCATGGCGCGCGTCCAGTTCCGTCCACGACGGGCGTCGGGCACTTTTTCCCGTGTCCACGTACCGCCCGTTCTGGGTCCGTGTACGCGTCGGTGGCTCGTCGGTGGTTTTGTCCAGTTTTGCATGGCGGGCGCCCAATTCCGTCCACGACGGGTGTCGGGCACTTTTTTCCCGTGTCCACGTACCGCCCGGTCTGGGTCCGTGTACGGGTCCGTGTACGCGTCGGTGGTTCGTCGGTGGTTTTGCCCAGTTTTCCATGGCGTGCGTCCAGTTCCGTCCACGACGGGCGTCGGGCACGTTTTTTCTCGTGTCCCTGTACCGTCCGGTCTGGGTCCGTGTACGGGTCCGTCTACGCGTCGTTGGCTCGTCGGTGGTTTTGCCCAGATTTCCATGGCGCGCGCCCAGTTCCGTCCACGACGGGCGTCGGGCACTTTTTTCCCTTGTCCACGTACCGCCCGTTCTGGGTCCGTGGACGCGTCGATGGCTCGTCGGTAGTTTTGCCCAGTTTTACATGGCGCGCGTCCACTTCCGTCCACGACGGGCGTTGGGCACTTTTTTCCCGTGTCCACGTACCGCCCGATCTGGGTCCGTGTACGGGTCCGTGTACGCGTCGGTGGCTCGTCGGTGGTTTTGCCCAGTTTTCCATGGCGCGCGTCCAGTTCCGTCCACGACGGGCGTCGGGCACGTTTTTTCCCGTGTCCCCGTGCCGCCCGGTCTGGGTCCGTGTACGGGTCCGTGTACGCGTCGGTGGCTCGTCGGTGGTTTTGCCTAGTTTTCCATGGTGCGCGTCAAGTTCCGTCCACGACGGGCGTCGGGCACTTTTTTTCCCGCGTCCCCGTACGGCCCGTTCCGGGTCCGTGTACGGGTCCGTGTACGCGTCGGTGGCTCGTCGGTGGTTTTGGCCTGTTTACCATGGCGCGCGCCTAGTTCCGTCCACGACGGGAGTCGGGCACTTTTTCCCGTGTCCACGTGCCGCCCGTTCTGGGTCCGTGTACGTGTCGGTGGCTCGTCGGTGGTTTTGCCCAGTTTTCCATGGCGCGCGTCCAGTTCCGTCCACTACGGGCGTCGGGCACTTTTTTCCCGTGTCCACGTGTCGCCCGGTTTGGATCCGTGTACGGGTCCGTGTACGCGTCGGTGGCTCGTCGGTGGTTTTGCCCAGTTTTCCATGGCACGCGTCCAGTTCCGTCCATGACGGGCGTCGGGCACTTTTTTCCCGTGTCCACGTACTGCCCGTTCTGGGTCCGTGTACGCGTCGGTGGCTCGTCGGTGGTTTTGCCAAGTTTTCCATTACGCACGTCCAGTTCCGTCCACGACGGGCGTCGGGCACTTTTTTCCCGTGTCCACGTACCGCCCGTTCTTGGTCCGTGTATGGGTCCGTGTACGCGTCGGTGGCTCGTCGGTGGTTTTGGCCTATTTTCCATGGCGCACGTCCAGTTCCGTCCACGACGGGCGTCGGGCACTTTTTCCCGTGTCCACGTACCGCCCGTTCTGGGTCCTTGTACGGGTCCGTGTACGCGTCGGTGGCTCGTCGGTGGTTTTTCCAAGTTTTCCATGGCGCGCGTCCAGTTCCGTCCACGACGGGCGTCGGGCACTTTTTCCCGTGTCCACGTACCGCCCGTTCTGGGTCCGTGTACGCGTCGGTGGCTCGTCGGTGGTTTTGTCCAGTTTTGCATGGCGGGCGCCCAATTCCGTCCACGACGGGTGTCGGGCACTTTTTTCCCGTGTCCACGTACCGCCCGGTCTGGGTCCGTGTACGGGTCCGTGTACGCGTCGGTGGTTCGTCGGTGGTTTTGCCCAGTTTTCCATGGCGTGCGTCCAGTTCCGTCCACGACGGGCGTCGGGCACGTTTTTTCTCGTGTCCCTGTACCGTCCGGTCTGGGTCCGTGTACGGGTCCGTCTACGCGTCGTTGGCTCGTCGGTGGTTTTGCCCAGATTTCCATGGCGCGCGCCCAGTTCCGTCCACGACGGGCGTCGGGCACTTTTTTCCCTTGTCCACGTACCGCCCGTTCTGGGTCCGTGGACGCGTCGATGGCTCGTCGGTAGTTTTGCCCAGTTTTACATGGCGCGCGTCCACTTCCGTCCACGACGGGCGTTGGGCACTTTTTTCCCGTGTCCACGTACCGCCCGATCTGGGTCCGTGTACGGGTCCGTGTACGCGTCGGTGGCTCGTCGGTGGTTTTGCCCAGTTTTCCATGGCGCGCGTCCAGTTCCGTCCACGACGGGCGTCGGGCACGTTTTTTCCCGTGTCCCCGTGCCGCCCGGTCTGGGTCCGTGTACGGGTCCGTGTACGCGTCGGTGGCTCGTCGGTGGTTTTGCCCAGTTTTCCATGGTGCGCGTCAAGTTCCGTCCACGACGGGCGTCGGGCACTTTTTTTCCCGCGTCCCCGTACGGCCCGTTCCGGGTCCGTGTACGGGTCCGTGTACGCGTCGGTGGCTCGTCGGTGGTTTTGGCCTGTTTACCATGGCGCGCGCCTAGTTCCGTCCACGACGGGAGTCGGGCACTTTTTCCCGTGTCCACGTGCCGCCCGTTCTGGGTCCGTGTACGTGTCGGTGGCTCGTCGGTGGTTTTGCCCAGTTTTCCATGGCGCGCGTCCAGTTCCGTCCACTACGGGCGTCGGGCACTTTTTTCCCGTGTCCACGTGTCGCCCGGTTTGGATCCGTGTACGGGTCCGTGTACGCGTCGGTGGCTCGTCGGTGGTTTTGCCCAGTTTTCCATGGCACGCGTCCAGTTCCGTCCATGACGGGCGTCGGGCACTTTTTTCCCGTGTCCACGTACTGCCCGTTCTGGGTCCGTGTACGCGTCGGTGGCTCGTCGGTGGTTTTGCCAAGTTTTCCATTACGCACGTCCAGTTCCGTCCACGACGGGCGTCGGGCACTTTTTTCCCGTGTCCACGTACCGCCCGTTCTTGGTCCGTGTATGGGTCCGTGTACGCGTCGGTGGCTCGTCGGTGGTTTTGGCCTATTTTCCATGGCGCACGTCCAGTTCCGTCCACGACGGGCGTCGGGCACTTTTTCCCGTGTCCACGTACCGCCCGTTCTGGGTCCGTGTACGGGTCCGTGTACGCGTCGGTGGCTCATCGGTGGTTTTGCCAAGTTTTCCATGGCGCGCGTCCAGTTCCGTCCACGACGGGCGTCGGGCACTTTTTCCCGTGTCCACGTACCGCCCGTTCTGGGTCCGTGTACGGGTCCGTGTACGCGTCGGTGGCTCGTCGGTGGTTTTGCCCAGTTTTGCATGGCGGGCGCCCAATTCCGTCCACGACGGGTGTCGGGCACTTTTTTCCCATGTCCACGTACCGCCCGGTCTGGGTCCGTGTACGCGTATGTGGTTCGTCGGTGGTTTTGCCCAGTTTTCCATGTCGTGCGTCCAGTTCCGTCCACGACGGGCGTCGGGCACGTTTTTTCTCATGTCCCCGTACCGTCCGGTCTGGGTCCGTGTACGGGTCCGTCTACGCGTCGTTGGCTCGTCGGTGGTTTTGCCCAGATTTCCATGGTGCGCGCCCAGTTCCGTCCACGACGGGCGTCGGGCACTTTTTTCCCTTGTCCACGTACCGCCCGTTCTGGGTCCGTGTACGCGTCGATGGCTCGTCGGTAGTTTTGCCCAGTTTTACATGGCGCGCGTCCACTTCCGTCCACGACGGGCGTTGGGCACTTTTTTCCCGTGTCCACGTACCGCCCGATCTGGGTCCGTGTACGGGTCCGTGTACGCGTCGGTGGCTCGTCGGTGGTTTTGCCCAGTTTTCCATGGCGCGCGTCCAGTTCCGTCCACGACGGGCGTCGGGCACGTTTTTTCCCGTGTCCCCGTGCCGCCCGGTCTGGGTCCGTGTACGGGTCCGTGTACGCGTCGGTGGCTCGTCGGTGGTTTTGCCCAGTTTTCCATGGTGCGCGTCAAGTTCCGTCCACGACGGGCGTCGGGCACTTTTTTTCCCGCGTCCCCGTACGGCCCGTTCCGGGTCCGTGTACGGGTCCGTGTACGCGTCGGTGGCTCGTCGGTGGTTTTGGCCTGTTTACCATGGCGCGCGCCTAGTTCCGTCCACGACGGGAGTCGGGCACTTTTTCCCGTGTCCACGTGCCGCCCGTTCTGGGTCCGTGTACGTGTCGGTGGCTCGTCGGTGGTTTTGCCCAGTTTTCCATGGCGCGCGTCCAGTTCCGTCCACTACGGGCGTCGGGCACTTTTTTCCCGTGTCCACGTGTCGCCCGGTTTGGATCCGTGTACGGGTCCGTGTACGCGTCGGTGGCTCGTCGGTGGTTTTGCCCAGTTTTCCATGGCACGCGTCCAGTTCCGTCCATGACGGGCGTCGGGCACTTTTTTCCCGTGTCCACGTACTGCCCGTTCTGGGTCCGTGTACGCGTCGGTGGCTCGTCGGTGGTTTTGCCAAGTTTTCCATTACGCACGTCCAGTTCCGTCCACGACGGGCGTCGGGCACTTTTTTCCCGTGTCCACGTACCGCCCGTTCTTGGTCCGTGTATGGGTCCGTGTACGCGTCGGTGGCTCGTCGGTGGTTTTGGCCTATTTTCCATGGCGCACGTCCAGTTCCGTCCACGACGGGCGTCGGGCACTTTTTCCCGTGTCCACGTACCGCCCGTTCTGGGTCCGTGTACGGGTCCGTGTACGCGTCGGTGGCTCATCGGTGGTTTTGCCAAGTTTTCCATGGCGCGCGTCCAGTTCCGTCCACGACGGGCGTCGGGCACTTTTTCCCGTGTCCACGTACCGCCCGTTCTGGGTCCGTGTACGGGTCCGTGTACGCGTCGGTGGCTCGTCGGTGGTTTTGCCCAGTTTTGCATGGCGGGCGCCCAATTCCGTCCACGACGGGTGTCGGGCACTTTTTTCCCATGTCCACGTACCGCCCGGTCTGGGTCCGTGTACGCGTATGTGGTTCGTCGGTGGTTTTGCCCAGTTTTCCATGTCGTGCGTCCAGTTCCGTCCACGACGGGCGTCGGGCACGTTTTTTCTCATGTCCCCGTACCGTCCGGTCTGGGTCCGTGTACGGGTCCGTCTACGCGTCGTTGGCTCGTCGGTGGTTTTGCCCAGATTTCCATGGTGCGCGCCCAGTTCCGTCCACGACGGGCGTCGGGCACTTTTTTCCCTTGTCCACGTACCGCCCGTTCTGGGTCCGTGTACGCGTCGATGGCTCGTCGGTAGTTTTGCCTAGTTTTACATGACGCGCGTCCACTTCTGTCCACGACGGGCGTCGGGCACTTTTTTCCCGTGTCCACGTACCGCCCGATCTGGGTCCGTGTACGGGTCCGTGTACGCGTCGGTGGCTCGTCGGTGGTTTTGCCCAGTTTTCCATGGCGCGCGTCCAGTTCCGTCCACGACGGGCGTCGGGCACGTTTTTTCCCGTGTCCCCGTGCCGCCCGGTCTGGGTCCGTGTACGGGTCCGTGTACGTGTCGGTGGCTCGTCGGTGGTTTTGCCCAGTTTTCCATGGTGCGCGTCAAGTTCCGTCCACGACGGGCGTCGGGCAGTTTTTTTCCCGCGTCCCCGTACGGCCCGTGCCGGGTCCGTGTACGGGTCCGTGTACGCGTCGGTGGCTCGTCGGTGGTTTTGGCCTGTTTACCATGGCGCGCGCCCAGTTCCGTCCACGACGGGCGTCGGGCACTTTTTCCCGTGTCCACGTGCCGCCCAGAACAACGGGCGGCACGTGGACACGGGAAAAAGTGCCCGACGCCCGTCGTGGACGGAACTGGGCGCACGCCATGGGAAACTGGCCAAAACCACCGACGAGCCACCGACGCGTACACGGACCCGGAACGGGCCGTACGGGGACACGGGAAAAAAAGTGCCCGACGCCCGTCGTGGACGGAACTTGACGCGCACCATGGAAAACTGGGCAAAACCACCGACGAGCCACCGACGCGTACACGGACCCAGACCGGGCGGCACGGGGACACGGGAAAAAACGTGCCCGACGCCCGTCGTGGACGGAACTGGACGCACGCCATGGAAAACTGGGAAAACCACCGACGAGCCACCGACGCGTACACGGACCTAGACCGGGCGGTACGTGGACACAGGAAAAAAGTGCCCGACGCCCGTCGTGGACAGAAGTGGACACGCGCCATGTAAAACTGGGCAAACCACCGACGAGCAATCGACGCGTACACGGACCCAGAACGCGCGGTACATCGACACGGGAAAAATGTGCCCGACGCCCGTCGTGGACGGAACTGGGCGCGCGCCATGGAAATCTGGGCAAAACCACCGACGAGCCAACAACGCGTAGACGGACCTGTACACGGACCCAGACTGGGCTGTACGGGGACACGGGAAAAAACGTGCCCGACGCCTGTCGTGGACGGAACTAAACGCGCGCCATGGAAAACTGGGCAAAACCACCGACGCGTACACGGACCCGTACATGGACCTAGACCGGGCGGTACGTGAACACGGGAAAAAAGTGCCTGACGCCCGTCGTGGACGGAACTGGACGCGCGCCATGGAAAACTAGGCAAAACCACCGACGAGCCACCGACGCGTACACGGACCCGTACACGGACCCAGAACGGGCGGTACGTGGACACGGGAAAAACTGCTCGACGCCCGTCTTGGACGGAACTGGACGCGCGCCATGGAAAACTTGGCAAAACCACCGACGAGCCACCGACGCGTACATGGACCCGTACACGGACCCAGAACGGGCGGTACGTGGACACAAGAAAAAAGTGCCCGACGCCCGTCGTGGACGGAACTGGGCGCGCGCCAAGGAAAACAGGCCAAAACCACCGACGAGCCACCGACGCGTACACAGACCCATACACGGACCCAGAACGGGCGGTACGTGGACACGGGAAAAAAGTGCCCGACGCCCGTTGTGGACGGAACTGGACGCGCGCCTCGGAAAACAGGGCAAAACCACCGACGAACCACCGACGCGTACACGGACCCAGACCGGGCGGTACATGGACACGGGAAAAAAGTGCCCGACGCCCGTCGTGGACGGAACTGGACGAGCGCCATGGAAAACTGGGCAAAACCACCGACGAACCACCGACGCGTACACGGACCCGTACACGGACCCAGAACGGGAGGTACGTGGACACGGGAAAAAGTGCCTGACGCCCGTCGTGGACGGAACTGGACGCGCGCCATGGAAAACTTGGCAAAACCACCGACGAGCCACCGACGCGTACACGGACCCGTACACGGACCCAGAACGGGCGGTACGTGGACAAGGGAAAAAGTGCCCGACGCCCGTCGTGGACGGAACTGGACGCGCGCCATGGAAAACAGGCCAAAACCACCGACGCGTACACGGACCCGTACACGGACCCAGAACGGGCCGTACGGGGACACGGGAAAAAAGTGCCCGACACCCGTCGTGGACGGAACTGGACGCGCGCCATGGAAAACTTGGCAAAACCACGGACGAGCCACCGACGCGTACACGGACCCAGAACGGGCAGTACGTGGACACGGGAAAAAAGTGCCCGACGCCCGTCGTGGACGGAACTTGACACGCACCATGGAAAACTGGGCAAAACCACCGACGAGCCACCGACGCGTACACGGACCCAGACCGGGCGGTATGTGGACACGGGAAAAAAGTGCCCGACGCCCGTCATGGACGGAAGTGGACGCGCGCCATGTAAAACTGGGCAAAACCACCGACGAGCCATCGACGCGTACACGGATACAGAACGGGCGGTACGTGGACACGGGAAAAAAGTGCCCGATGCCCGTCGTGGACGGAACTGGACGCACGCCATGGAAATCTGGGCAAAACCACCGACGAGCCAACGACGCATAGACGGACCCGTACACGGACCCAGACCGGGCGGTACGTGGACACGGGAAAAAAGTGCAGGACGCCCGTCGTGGACGGAAGTGGACGCGCGCCATGTAAAACTGGGCAAAACCACCGACGAGCCATCGACGCGTACACGGACCCAGAACGGGCGGTACGGGGACACGGGAAAAATGTGCCCGACGCCCGTCGTGGACGGAACTGGGCGCGCGCCATGGAAATCTGGGCAAAACCACCGACGAGCCAACGACGCGTAGACGGACCTGTACACGGACCCAGACTGGGCTGTACGGGGACACGGGAAAAAACGTGCCCGACGCCTGTCGTGGACGGAACTAAACGCGCGCCATGGAAAACTGGGCAAAACCACCGACGCGTACACGGACCCGTACATGGAACTAGACCGGGCGGTACGTGAACACGGGAAAAAAGTGCCTGACGCCCGTCGTGGACGGAACTGGACGCGCGCCATGGAAAACTAGGCAAAACCACCGACGAGCCACCGACGCGTACACGGACCCGTACACGGACCCAGAACGGGCGGTACGTGGACACGGGAAAAACTGCTCGACGCCCGTCTTGGACGGAACTGGACGCGCGCCATGGAAAACTTGGCAAAACCACCGACGAGCCACCGACGCGTACATGGACCCGTACACGGACCCAGAACGGGCGATACGTGGACACAAGAAAAAAGTGCCCGACGCCCGTCGTGGACGGAACTGGGCGCGCGCCAAGGAAAACAGGCCAAAACCACCGACGAGCCACCGACGCGTACACAGACCCATACACGGACCCAGAACGGGCGGTACGTGGACACGGGAAAAAAGTGCCCGACGCCCGTTGTGGACGGAACTGGACGCGCGCCTCGGAAAACAGGGCAAAACCACCGACGAACCACCGACGCGTACACGGACCCAGACCGGGCGGTACATGGACACGGGAAAAAAGTGCCCGACGCCCGTCGTGGACGGAACTGGACGAGCGCCATGGAAAACTGGGCAAAACCACCGACGAACCACCGACGCGTACACGGACCCGTACACGGACCCAGAACGGGAGGTACGTGGACACGGGAAAAAGTGCCTGACGCCCGTCGTGGACGGAACTGGACGCGCGCCATGGAAAACTTGGCAAAACCACCGACGAGCCACCGACGCGTACACGGACCCGTACACGGACCCAGAACGGGCGGTACGTGGACAAGGGAAAAAGTGCCCGACGCCCGTCGTGGACGGAACTGGACGCGCGCCATGGAAAACAGGCCAAAACCACCGACGCGTACACGGACCCGTACACGGACCCAGAACGGGCCGTACGGGGACAC
This sequence comes from Elymus sibiricus, assembly GCA_039707655.1. NCBI lineage: Eukaryota > Viridiplantae > Streptophyta > Magnoliopsida > Poales > Poaceae > Elymus > Elymus sibiricus. The sequence continues at coordinate 79,811,323 of CM077664.1, forward strand.
GGGAAAAAAGTGCCCGACACCCGTCGTGGACGGAACTGGACGCGCGCCATGGAAAACTTGGCAAAACCACGGACGAGCCACCGACGCGTACACGGACCCAGAACGGGCAGTACGTGGACACGGGAAAAAAGTGCCCGACGCCCGTCGTGGACGGAACTTGACACGCACCATGGAAAACTGGGCAAAACCACCGACGAGCCACCGACGCGTACACGGACCCAGACCGGGCGGTATGTGGACACGGGAAAAAAGTGCCCGACGCCCGTCATGGACGGAAGTGGACGCGCGCCATGTAAAACTGGGCAAAACCACCGACGAGCCATCGACGCGTACACGGATACAGAACGGGCGGTACGTGGACACGGGAAAAAAGTGCCCGATGCCCGTCGTGGACGGAACTGGACGCACGCCATGGAAATCTGGGCAAAACCACCGACGAGCCAACGACGCATAGACGGACCCGTACACGGACCCAGACCGGGCGGTACGTGGACACGGGAAAAAAGTGCAGGACGCCCGTCGTGGACGGAAGTGGACGCGCGCCATGTAAAACTGGGCAAAACCACCGACGAGCCATCGACGCGTACACGGACCCAGAACGCGCGGTACGTCGACACGGGAAAAAAGTGCCTGACGCCCGTCGTGGACGGAACTGGGCGCGTGCCATGGAAATCTGGGAAAAACCACCGACGAACAACCGACGCGTACACTGACCCAGACCGGGCGGTACGTGGATACGGGAAAAAAGTGCCCGACGCCCGTCGTGGACGGAACTGGACGCGCGCCATGGAAAACTGGGCAAAACCACCGACGAGCCACCGACGCGTACACGGACCCGTACACGGACCCAGAACGGGCGGGACGTGGACACGGGAAAAAAGTGCCCGACGCCCGTCGTGGACGATACTGGGCGCGCGCCATGGAAAACAGGCCAAAATCACCGACGCGTACACGGACCCGTACACGGACCCAGAACGGGCCGTACGGGGACACGGGAAAAAAAGTGCCCGACGCCCGTCGTGGAAGGAACTTGACGCGCGCCATGGAAAACTAGGCAAAACCACCGACGAGCCACGGACGCGTACACGGACCAGTACACGGACCCAGACCGGGCGGTATGTGGACACGCGAAAAAAGTGCCCGACGCCCGTCGTGGACGGAAGTGGACGCGCGCCATGTAAAACTGGGCAAAACCACCGACGAGCCATCGACGCGTACACGGACACAGAACGGGCGGTACGTCGACACGGGAAAAATGTGCCCGACGCCCGTCGTGGACGGAACTGGGCGCGCGCCATGGAAATCTGGGCAAAACCACCGACGAGCCAACGACGCATAGACAGACCCGTACACGGACCCAGACCGGGCGATACGGGGACACTGGAAAAAACGTGCCCGACGCCCGTCGTGGACGAAACTGGACGCGCGCCATGGAAAACTGGGCAAAACCACCGACGAACCACCGACGCGTACACGGACCCGTACACGGACCCAGACCGGGGGGTACGTGGACACGGGAAAAGAGTGCCCGACGCCCGTCGTGGACGGATATGGACGCGCGCCATGTAAAACTGGGCAAAACCACCGACGAGCCATCGACGCGTACACGGACCCAGAACGCGCGGTACGTCGACACGGGAAAAATGTGCCCGACGCCCGTCGTGGACAGAACTGGGCGCGCGCCATGGAAATCAGGGCAAAACCACCGACGAACCACCGACGCGTACACGGACCCAGACCGGGCGGTACGTGGACACGGGAAAAAAGTGCCCGACGCCCGTCGTGGACGGAACTGGACGCGCGCCATGGAAAACTGGGCAAAACCACCGACGAGCCACGGACGCGTACATGGACCCGTACACGGACCCAGAACGGGCGGTACGTGGACACTGGAAAAAGTGCCCGACGCCCGTCGTGGACGGAACTGGACGCGCGCCATGGAAAACTTGGCAAAACCACCGAGGAGCCACCGACGCGTACACGGACCCGTACACGGACCCAGTACGGGCGGTACGTGGACACGGGAAAAAAGTGCCCGACGCCCGTCGTGGACGGAACTGGGCGCGCGCCATGGAAAACAGGCCAAAACCTCCGACGAGCCACTAACGCGTACACGGACCCATACACGGACCCAGAACGGGCGGTACGTGGACACGGGAAAAAGTGCCCGACGCCCGTCGTGGACGGAACTGGACGCATGCCATGGAAAACTTGGCAAAACCACCGACGAGCCACCGACGCGTACACGGACCCGTACACGGACCCAGAACTGGCGGTACGTGGACACGGGAAAAAAGTGTCCGACGCCCGTCGTGGACGGAACTGGACGCGCGCCATGGAAAACTTGGCAAAACCACGGACGAGCAACCGATGCGTACACGGACCCAGAACGGGCAGTACGTGGACACGGGTAAAAAGTGCCCGACGCCCGTCGTGGACGGAACTTGACACGCACCATGGAAAACTGGGCAAAACCACCGACGAGCCACCAACGCATACACGGACCCGTACACGGACCCAGACCGGGCGGTATGTGGACACGGGAAAAAAGTGCCCGACGCCCGTCGTGGACGGAAGTGGACGCGCGCCATGTAAAACTGGGCAAAACCACCGACGAGCCATCGACGCATACACGGACACAGAACGGGCGGTACGTGGACACGGGAAAAAAGTGCCCGACGCCCGTCGTGGACGAAACTGGACGCGCGCCATGGAAATCTGGGCAAAACCACCGACGAGCCAATGACGCATAGACGGACCCGTACACAGACCCAGACCGGGCGGTACAGGGACACGGGAAAAAACGTGCCCGACGCCCGTCGTGGACAAAACTGGACGCGCGCCATGGAAAACTGGGCAAAACCACCGACGAACCACCGACGCGTACACGGACCCGTACACGGACCCAGACTGGGCGGTACGTGGACACGGGAAAAAAGTGCCCGACGCCCGTCGTGGACGGAAGTGGACGCGCGCCATGTAAAACTGGGCAAAACCACCGACGAGCCATCGACGCGTACACGGACCCAGAACGCGCGGTACGTCGACACGGGAAAAAAGTGCCCGACGCCCGTCGTGGACAGAACTGGGCGCGGACCATGGAAATCTGGCCAAAACCACCGACGAACCACCGACGCGTACACGGACCCAGACCGGGCGGTACGTGGACACGGGAAAAAAGTGCCCGACGCCCGTCGTGGATGGAACTGGACGCGCGCCATGGAAAACTGGGCAAAACCACCGACCAGCCACGGACGCGTACATGGACCCGTACACGGACCCAGAACGGGCGGTACGTGGACACAGGAAAAAGTGCCCGACGCCCGTCGTGGACGGAACTGGACGCGCGCCATGGAAAACTTGGCAAAACCACAGACGAGCCACCGACGCGTACACGGACCCGTACACGGACCTAGTACGGGCGGTACGTGGACACGGGAAAAAAGTGCCCGACGCCCGTCGTGGACGGAACTGGGCGCGCGCCATGGAAAACAGGCCAAAACCACCGACGAGCCACTAACGCGTACACGGACCCATACACGGACCCAGAACGGGCGGTACGTGGACACGGGAAAAAGTGCCCGACGCCCGTCGTGGACGGAACTAGACGCGTGCCATGGAAAACTTGGCAAAACCACCGACGAGCCACCGACACGTACACGGACCCGTACACGGACCCAGAACGGGCGGTACGTGGACACGGGAAAAAAAATGTCCGACGCCCGTCGTGGACGGAACTGGACTCGCGCCATGGAAAACTTGGCAAAACCACGGACGAGCAACCGATGCGTACACGGACACAGAACGGGCAGTACGTGGACACAGGTAAAAAGTGCCCGACGCCCGTCGTGGACGGAACTTGACACGCACCATGGAAAACTGGGCAAAACCACCGACGAGCCACCAACGCATACACGGACCCGTACACGGACCCAGACCGGGCGGTATGTGGACACGGGAAAAAAGTGCCCGACTCCCGTCGTGGACGGAAGTGGACGCGCGCCATGTAAAACTGGGCAAAACCACCGACGAGCCATCGACGCATACATGGACACAGAACGGGCGGTACGTGGACACGGGAAAAAAGTGCCTGACGCCCGTCGTGGACGGAACTGGACGCGCGCCATGGAAATCTGGGCAAAACCACCGACGAGCCAACGACGCATAGACGGACCCGTACACGGACCCAGACCGGGCGGTACAAGGACACGGGAAAAAACGTGCCCGACGCCCGTCGTGGACGAAACTGGACGCGCGCCATGGAAAGCTGGGCAAAACCACCGACGAACCACCGACGCGTACACGGACCCGTACACGGACCCAGACTGGGCGGTACGGGGACACAGGAAAAAAGTGCCCGACACCCGTCGTGGACGGAACTGGACGCGCGCCATGGAAAACTTGGCAAAACCACGGACGAGCCACCGACGCGTACACGGACCCAGAACGGGCAGTACGTGGACACGGGAAAAAAGTGCCCGACGCCCGTCGTGGACGGAACTTGACACGCACCATGGAAAACTGGGCAAAACCACCGACGAGCCACCGACGCGTACACGGACCCAGACCGGGCGGTATGTGGACACGGGAAAAAAGTGCCCGACGCCCGTCATGGACGGAAGTGGACGCGCGCCATGTAAAACTGGGCAAAACCACCGACGAGCCATCGACGCGTACACGGATACAGAACGGGCGGTACGTGGACACGGGAAAAAAGTGCCCGATGCCCGTCGTGGACGGAACTGGACGCACGCCATGGAAATCTGGGCAAAACCACCGACGAGCCAACGACGCATAGACGGACCCGTACACGGACCCAGACCGGGCGGTACGTGGACACGGGAAAAAAGTGCCCGACGCCCGTCGTGGACGGAAGTGGACGCGCGCCATGTAAAACTGGGCAAAACCACCGACGAGCCATCGACGCGTACACGGACCCAGAACGCGCGGTACGTCGACACGGGAAAAAAGTGCCTAACGCCCGTCGTGGACGGAACTGGGCGCGTGCCATGGAAATCTGGGCAAAACCACCGACGAACAACCGACGCGTACACTGACCCAGACCGGGCGGTACGTGGACACGGGAAAAAAGTGCCCGACGCCCGTCGTGGACGGAACTGGACGCGCGCCATGGAAAACTGGGCAAAACCACCGACGAGCCACCGACGCGTACACGGACCCGTACACGGACCCAGAACGGGCGGTACGTGGACACGGGAAAAAAGTTCCCGACGCCCGTCGTGGACGGAACTGGACGCGCGCCATGGAAAACTTGGCAAAACCACGGACGAGCCACCGACGCGTGCACGGACCCAGAACGGGCAGTACGTGGACACGGGAAAAAAGTGCCCGACGCCCGTCGTGGACGGAACTGGGCGCGTGCCATGGAAATCTGGGCAAAACCACCGACGAACAACCGACGCGTACACTGACCCAGACCGGGCGGTACGTGGACACGGGAAAAAAGTGCCCGACGCCCGTCGTGGACGGAACTGGACGCGCGCCATGGAAAACTGGGCAAAACCACCGACGAGCCACCGACGCGTACACGGACCCGTACACGGACCCAGAACGGGCGGTACGTGGACACGGGAAAAAAGTTCCCGACGCCCGTCGTGGACGGAACTGGACGCGCGCCATGGAAAACTTGGCAAAACCACGGACGAGCCACCGACGCGTGCACGGACCCAGAACGGGCAGTACGTGGACACGGGAAAAAAGTGCCCGACGCCCGTCGTGGACGGAACTTGACACGCACCATGGAAAACTGGGCAAAACCACCGACGAGCCACCGACGCGTACACGGACCCAGACCGGGCGGTATGTGGACACGGGAAAAAAGTGCCCGACGCCCGTCATGGACGGAAGTGGACGCGCGCCATGTAAAACTGGGCAAAACCACCGACGAGCCATCGACGCGTACACGGATACAGAACGGGCGGTACGTGGACACGGGAAAAAAGTGCCCGATGCCCGTCGTGGACGGAACTGGACGCACGCCATGGAAATCTGGGCAAAACCACCGACGAGCCAACGACGCATAGACGGACCCGTACACGGACCCAGACCGGGCGGTACGTGGACACGGGAAAAAAGTGCCCGACGCCCGTCGTGGACGGAAGTGGACGCGCGCCATGTAAAACTGGGCAAAACCACCGACGAGCCATCGACGCGTACACGGACCCAGAACGCGCGGTACGTCGACACGGGAAAAAAGTGCCTAACGCCCGTCGTGGACGGAACTGGGCGCGTGCCATGGAAATCTGGGCAAAACCACCGACGAACAACCGACGCGTACACTGACCCAGACCGGGCGGTACGTGGACACGGGAAAAAAGTGCCCGACGCCCGTCGTGGACGGAACTGGACGCGCGCCATGGAAAACTGGGCAAAACCACCGACGAGCCACCGACGCGTACACGGACCCGTACACGGACCCAGAACGGGCGGTACGTGGACACGGGAAAAAAGTTCCCGACGCCCGTCGTGGACGGAACTGGACGCGCGCCATGGAAAACTTGGCAAAACCACGGACGAGCCACCGACGCGTGCACGGACCCAGAACGGGCAGTACGTGGACACGGGAAAAAAGTGCCCGACGCCCGTCGTGGACGGAACTTGACACGCACCATGGAAAACTGGGCAAAACCACCGACGAGCCACCAACGCATACACGGACCCGTACACGGACCCAGACCGGGCGGTATGTGGACACGGGAAAAAAGTGCCCGACGCCCGTCGTGGACGGAAGTGGACGCGCGCCATGTAAAACTGGGCAAAACCTACGACGAGCCATCGACGCGTACACGGACACAGAACGGGCGGTACGTCGACACGGGAAAAATGTGCCCGACGCCCGTCGTGGACGGAACTGGGCGCGCGCCATGGAAATCTGGGCAAAACCACCGACGAGCCAACGACGCATAGACAGACCCGTACACGGACCCAGACCGGGCGATACGGGGACACTGGAAAAAACGTGCCCGACGCCCGTCGTGGACGAAACTGGACGCGCGCCATGGAAAACTGGGCAAAACCACCGACGAACCACCGACGCGTACACGGACCCGTACACGGACCCAGACCGGGGGGTACGTGGACACGGGAAAAGAGTGCCCGACGCCCGTCGTGGACGGATATGGACGCGCGCCATGTAAAACTGGGCAAAACCACCGACGAGCCATCGACGCGTACACGGACCCAGAACGCGCGGTACGTCGACACGGGAAAAATGTGCCCGACGCCCGTCGTGGACAGAACTGGGCGCGCGCCATGGAAATCAGGGCAAAACCACCGACGAACCACCGACGCGTACACGGACCCAGACCGGGCGGTACGTGGACACGGGAAAAAAGTGCCCGACGCCCGTCGTGGACGGAACTGGACGCGCGCCATGGAAAACTGGGCAAAACCACCGACGAGCCACGGACGCGTACATGGACCCGTACACGGACCCAGAACGGGCGGTACGTGGACACTGGAAAAAGTGCCCGACGCCCGTCGTGGACGGAACTGGACACGCGCCATGGAAAACTTGGCAAAACCACCGAGGAGCCACCGATGCGTACACGGACCCGTACACGGACCCAGTACGGGCGGTACGTGGACACGGGAAAAAAGTGCCCGACGCCCGTCGTGGACGGAACTGGGCGCGCGCCATGGAAAACAGGCCAAAACCTCCGACGAGCCACTAACGCGTACACGGACCCATACACGGACCCAGAACGGGCGGTACGTGGACACGGGAAAAAGTGTCCGACGCCCGTCGTAGACGGAACTGGACGCGTGCCATGGAAAACTTGGCAAAACCACCGACGAGCCACCGACGCGTACACGGACCCGTACACGGACCCAGAACTGGCGGTACGTGGACACGGGAAAAAAGTGTCCGACGCCCGTCGTGGACGGAACTGGACGCGCGCCATGGAAAACTTGGCAAAACCACGGACGAGCAACCGATGCGTACACGGACCCAGAACGGGCAGTACGTGGACACGGGTAAAAAGTGCCCGACGCCCGTCGTGGACGGAACTTGACACGCACCATGGAAAACTGGGCAAAACCACCGACGAGCCACCAACGCATACACGGACCCGTACACGGACCCAGACCGGGCGGTATGTGGACACGGGAAAAAAGTGCCCGACGCCCGTCGTGGACGGAAGTGGACGCGCGCCATGTAAAACTGGGCAAAACCACCGACGAGCCATCGACGCATACACGGACACAGAACGGGCGGTACGTGGACACGGGAAAAAAGTGCCCGACGCCCGTCGTGGACGAAACTGGACGCGCGCCATGGAAATCTGGGCAAAACCACCGACGAGCCAATGACGCATAGACGGACCCGTACACAGACCCAGACCGGGCGGTACAGGGACACGGGAAAAAACGTGCCCGACGCCCGTCGTGGACAAAACTGGACGCGCGCCATGGAAAACTGGGCAAAACCACCGACGAACCACCGATGCGTACACGGACCCGTACACGGACCCAGACTGGGCGGTACGTGGACACGGGAAAAAAGTGCCCGACGCCCGTCGTGGACGGAAGTGGACGCGCGCCATGTAAAACTGGGCAAAACCACCGACGAGCCATCGACGCGTACACGGACCCAGAACGCGCGGTACGTCGACACGGGAAAAAAGTGCCCGACGCCCGTCGTGGACAGAACTGGGCGCGGACCATGGAAATCTGGCCAAAACCACCGACGAACCACCGACGCGTACACGGACCCAGACCGGGCGGTACGTGGACACGGGAAAAAAGTGCCCGACGCCCGTCGTGGATGGAACTGGACGCGCGCCATGGAAAACTGGGCAAAACCACCGACGAGCCACGGACGCGTACATGGACCCGTACACGGACCCAGAACGGGCGGTACGTGGACACGGGAAAAAGTGCCCGACGCCCGTCGTGGACGGAACTGGACGCGCGCCATGGAAAACTTTGCAAAACCACAGACGAGCCACCGACGCGTACACGGACCCGTACACGGACCTAGTACGGGCGGTACGTGGACACGGGAAAAAAGTGCCCGACGCCCGTCGTGGACGGAACTGGGCGCGCGCCATGGAAAACAGGCCAAAACCACCGACGAGCCACTAACGCGTACACGGACCCATACACGGACCCAGAACGGGCGGTACGTGGACACGGGAAAAAGTGCCCGACGCCCGTCGTGGACGGAACTAGACGCGTGCCATGGAAAACTTGGCAAAACCACCGACGAGCCACCGACGCGTACACGGACCCGTACACGGACCCAGAACGGGCGGTACGTGGACACGGGAAAAAAATGTCCGACGCCCGTAGTGGACGGAACTGGACTCGCGCCATGGAAAACTTGGCAAAACCACGGACGAGCAACCGATGCGTACACGGACACAGAACGGGCAGTACGTGGACACAGGTAAAAAGTGCCCGACGCCCGTCGTGGACGGAACTTGACACGCACCATGGAAAACTGGGCAAAACCACCGACGAGCCACCAACGCATACACGGACCCGTACACGGACCCAGACCGGGCGGTATGTGGACACGGGAAAAAAGTGCCCGACTCCCGTCGTGGACGGAAGTGGACGCGCGCCATGTAAAACTGGGCAAAACCACCGACGAGCTATCGACGCATACATGGACACAGAACGGGCGGTACGTGGACACGGGAAAAAAGTGCCTGACGCCCGTCGTGGACGGAACTGGACGCGCGCCATGGAATTCTGGGCAAAACCACCGACGAGCCAACGACGCATAGACGGACCCGTACACGGACCCAGACCGGGCGGTACAAGGACACGGGAAAAAACGTGCCCGACGCCCGTCGTGGACGAAACTGGACGCGCGCCATGGAAAACTGGGCAAAACCACCGACGAACCACCGACGCGTACACGGACCCGTACACGGACCCAGACTGGGCGGTACGTGGACACGGGAAAAAAGTGCCCGACGCCCGTCGTGGACGGAAGTGGACGCGCTCCATGTAAAACTGGGCAAAACCACCGACGAGCTATCGACGCGTACGCGGACCCAGAACGCGCGGTACGTCGACACGGGAAAAAAGTGCCTGACGCCCGTCGTGGACGGAACTGTGCGCGCGCCATGGAAATCTGGGCAAAACCACCGACGAGCCAACGACGCGTAGACGGACCCGTACACGGACCCAGACCGGGCTGTACGGGGACACGGGAAAAAACGTGCCCGACGCACGTCGTGGACGGAACTGGACGCGCGCCATGGAAAACTGGGCAAAACCACCGACGCGTACACGGACCCGTACACGGACCCAGACCGGGCGGTACGTGGACACGGGAAAAAAGTGCCCGACGCCTGTCGTGGACGGAACTGGACGCGCGCCATGGAAAACTGGGCAAAACCACCGACGAGCCACCGACGCGTACACGGACCCATACACGGACCCAGAACGGGCGGTATGTGGACACGGGAAAAACTGCCCGATGCCCGTCGTGGACGGAACTGGACGCGCGCCATGGAAAACTTGGCAAAACCACCGACGAGCCACCGACGCGTACACGGACCCAGAACGGGCGGTACGTGGACACAGGAAAAAAGTGCCCGACGCCCGTCGTGGACGGAACTGGGCGCGCGCCATGGAAAACAGGCCAAAACCACCGACGAGCCACCGACGCGTACACGGACCCAG